>VYZW01062834.1:26662-36905 GCA_013401315.1 Balaeniceps rex
TGAAATGATATTTTGTTAATAATTGTCAAATATTCCACAAATAGCACAATTCTAAATAGCACTATTCTGAGCAATGAGAGCACTGCATAACATGCTAAATTTTTAAACAGAGCTGAACAGAATATAGAATTTCTATTTAGGAAATGTGGACATCTTGAAGTTCAGTTTTGTTCGGAAATGGAACAAATAACTTTCCTACAAAAGGAAAATTCTACATAGCAGCTTCAAAAAGTAATGTGCATTTCAAACTCAAAAGTTTAAGTTTAAAATTGTCTTTTTATTTTTTATTATTTTGTGTCATAGTCTGGTTAAAGAAATGACAGTGTATGGGAGAATTTGCTAAGAACAAAAGCATCATCAGAGACTGCTGATTTCTTTATCAGTATAATAGAGAAGGAGCTGTTTTCAATATCCTTTTGTAGGATATAGTGTTACATTTTCTACTACTGACAGGTCATGAAATAATGTGAATACAAATACAGAATATTTTAAATTAAACTTTAATGTCAAAATAAATATTCAATTTTGATAAACCAGTTGAAGTTTTTTATAAGAAATTTTAATGAGCAAAGTTTAATAAGAAATTTTAATAAGAAATAAAATAAGTAAAGCTCCATTTCACTGATACTTTCCAAGAGAAAATTATTTTGTTGGAAATATATTAAGCCAATTCATTTGCTTATAATCTAAGGATACATTTATATTCGATCTCTGTCAAGCAGGCAGTGCATTGCTGCTACAATACCGACTGTCTTCTTTGGCAAATATTTTGCTCAGTAATCCTGCTTCTAAAATTATTATTTGTGCTATGATGTTACCCATGGATACAACCATGACCAAACTCCCCTTCTCCTAGAGCCCCTGCTGAGTTATGGAAGAGACAGTTCCAGCTCCAAAGAGCTTGCAGCGTGGCTAGATGAGGCAGAGAGGGAAATACAGCAGTTACGGAAAGACAGTAAGGGAAATGAGGACTGTATGAGTAAACAAAGCCAAGTGACCTGACTATTTGCCCTATACCATTTCTAGACATCCATGTTCCCTCTTAATCCTTTTGCAAATTACTTACTTTTTAAAAATTCAGTTGATTCCCTACACAGGCAAGAAAACTCTCTTTTCTGCGTGGGTTAGCAAGATCTACAGTCCAGCCCTACGAGAGTAAACACGCTACTTGCTTAATTACAAGCAGGGGGTAGGCAAAGCTTGGTCAGCTTGTACATACCTCAAGTTGCCCTTCAGGGTCCCTGATCTAACAGTGGAGGGCAGTAAAGTAGGAGGAACGATGCAGTTTCTTTTTGGTCTGGCTAGAAATAAAACACAAATGCCTTAAGAGTTATTCATCAAGAATAAGGAGGAAAGAAAGTAAAAACATGACAAAAATCTTGGGACCATCTCTGTTTCCCAAGACTGCTCCTGATAAGTACCGTCTCACGTACCTCCATACAGGCACACAACACAGACGCTCTCTTGGCTCGGGGCTACGTTTCCAGTTACAGCAGAGCAATTTCCTTGGTGAACTGTCACAAAAGATTCTTTTCTTGTTTTTCTTTCTTTTCGTGATAGCCCAAATTGAATACTTGCCTTGCCTTGTATCTGTCATGTTAGCTTTTTAGATAGTACATGTTATATTCTATACTCCAGTGGTCTGCTGTCCTTTTGTAGGAGTTTGCAAGGCTTATCAAGTGCTCTAATGGTGGTAGCATAAGGGAAAACAGTATACAGTTTGCTTTTACGTTTCTTCTCCACTTCAAAAATATGGGAGATATTAATAGTACAAAGAACGGTTCCCCGCTGCTTTGATCTCTACAACGTGCTGCTTTTTCAGCCTCCATGCCACTACTGATGCCATGTTACATTACTGTTTTCATTATTGTTACTTCCAGCCTATAGTCCATATTCTTTTCCCATCTCATTGTCTGCTTTAACCCCAGCTGTGGCTGGTCTTCCCTGGAGGAGAAAGGGGAGCGAGAGGATAGGATGTGCTGCAGCAGGGTCCCCCAAGAGTTGTGAGTGATTGAGGGGCTGTATCAAACCTCCTGGGACTCTTGAGCAGATTTATTTTCAAAGATAGTTGTTGATCAACAACATTGATCATATGTTGAGCATAAGCTGCCATCCCCCCTGGAATAGCCTCGAAGGAAATGTGCCTCAGAGACATATTCCCTCCTTGCTTCTCCTTTGCTTCAGGGCAGTAGTAATTTGCTGTAAACCAGAGGCAGCAACAAATTACACTATACTGATGGCAGGTCAGTTTGCCTGCCCATCATGTAAGATGGAAGAGAAAGCACAGCAATAACTCCTGTGGCTTCTCAGGGTATGCAGGAGGAGTATCACGCTATAAAACTCACTGATCTTGCATACCTGTGTTCCACATGGTTGACATCTGAGGTGAAGGGGGGAGGAATCTTAGTTTTATTTGTCCCTGACTCAGCATGGAGTCAAAGTCATTATATACTTTAAAAGTCCGGTTTTAGTGACAGGTTACTAGAAGCTCTGGGAATTGTTCTCTGCTTGCTTATATAAAGGAACATCCAGCAAGAGGACATAGACCTGATTTGAATTTATTCTGTTACTGCATGATTAACACTAATTCAAACATTGTAAAAAGCATTATAATAAAGTGTTTTTATTTAGAAGTGCTTAGCAATTTACAGTAAATCACAAACCAAGACGTGATGCTGCAATTTTCGTAGGTGTGTATGTGTCTTTGCACACAGATTCACACCATTTGCGAACTATGAGATACTGGCATTAGGCACAGCATGCAAAGTCAATTATAAAGAAAAGTAGGTTCCTCTTGTTAATTAAATAAATCTATAAATAAATAAAAGACAGCAGTACTATGACAGGCAAATTGTTCTTCAGCCCCTGAATAAGATATTATTCAGGGAAAAGAACTGACAAATATGATACCAGTATAATATGTCTTCTCATTAGAAAATGCTTCTTATATACAATGAACAGGAAAAAGTAACTTAAAAAGTTATCTCATATCTTTATGGAAAGCTGTGCTTCCCTTCTGAGAAAATGAGCAATGTTACCTAAAGAACAGAGCACTCAGTCGGACAAAGCAGCCTGGGTTTTGTCCTGGGTTTTGTTTCTGTCCTGGGTTTTGAACATGGTCAGGTTATCATCTGTAATGGTGGTAATTGTACCTCCACTGCAAAACATCCAGAGGTCCATCTTTAAATTACATTGCAGCTAGGTGAAATTATTATTATTCTGCAAGGAAATATATTTTTCATTGTCTGTAGTGCAAATCATCACACACACGCTAAAAAGGGAAAACAAAGTTGTTTGCCAGTGCCTGACTCTGCTGAGAAACCTTATCTAAGGAAAATGAAGTTGTGTCAGACAGGTGAAGGACTCTCCCAAGCTATTAATTCATTTTGAATAATTCATTAGCTAACACTCTTAAACTCTGATAGTCCCAGGTAAATCCCAGAGAGGGGTTTTGTGGTCCCTCAGCCATGCTCCTCATCAAATGCATTAAGGTTTACGTAATAAGAGGATGTGTGAGTGTTTTTAAAGAGATATTTATTCTGGAACTTGTAATTAGTGCACAGTGTCTAATTCTGTGATGAAAGTGAATGCGTATGGTAATAGAGTGCACTCTGCATGGAATGGCAGCGGAAACTGATGTATGGCTTCTGTTGATAAGTTAATGCGTCTTCTTCCGTTTGAAAGTGTACTGTATTTTTTGCTTGGCACTCAGATTTCTGAAGTTCAATATAGTATTAGGGAAAAATCCTTTATCAGCCCAGTGTACCCCAGTACATCAGTGGGCAATGCAGAATCAGAGACTTAACCTGGTGTAAACTGATGTATATTCACTGAAATCAATTCATTTATATGCATTGTGAGCCAAGTGTTAGCAAAAGTTTTGCTAAGTTACAATGAAGGAGGATCAGTCTTTCAAAATGCAAAAGAGAGATGTGAATATAAGAGTGTGTTTAACAACAAAATTTACCTTCCAGATTCTCAGAGGGATCAATATGCTGCGAACATATTGCCCAAAAGCACCCTCTCCCTCTATTATTACAGGAAAACTGAGTAAGTTGCCATCACTATTTTTCCTAACTTCTCATTGAACCTAAAATGGTCATTGAATTAAAGTTTAACAAATAGATCTTTTTAAAACTAAATTAATAAACTTCCTTATTTCTCAGCTATCTAAGTTCATAGCCTTTACTTAATGATGATGCACTTGATTAAATAAAATGAAAGAAAAATGAAAGTTCTTTCAGACATTAAAATGAATAATGAGTTTAGACTTAATCCAAAAGCAATTTAACTTTAAACATTCATATGAAATTAAACGAGCCATTGAATTTGCTATATAAGCAAGCATTAATCTTATCAATCTATGAAGACTGGAATGTTATACAGTGACCCATTAATTTCAAAGCCTAATACAAGGTCTGTTTAATGCCTGCAGGCTATTAAAAAGTCTGATCCTACAATATAACTGCTTTTTCATAAAAGTTTAAACCCCAATTCATTCTTTTATTGCTTTGATCATTTGATAATCTGTTGTGACAAGATTATGGCTTCAAAAAAATCCCAAAATATATAATTTCTTTGCATCTGCACTTGCTCCAAGTTTGAACTTTAACACCAACTAAGGATTTATTAGAAAATCTAAGGATTTGAACAGTTGTGATACTGGTGCATATGTTTGCTCTAGTAAATGTTCACAAAAAAATAGACTTGTTTTATCAGATGCTATTTAGACTAACAATCTCACGTATATTCTGAACAATATCTTTTCCAACTCAGTGGAGAGAGCTGTGGCACAAAAACCCACTGCTTATTCAAAACATCTTCAAAAGAAAAACTATTTTCATTATGACAGATGCCTTTGGTGTGTTTTATTTCTATTTGTAATATATGTGTTGACTATAGTGCTTTGTGCAAGCATGGATACAGACCAGAAATTTTGCTTTCAAGATTTCTTTACAACAGTGCAAGTCATATTGATTTGCAAAAAATTAAAAAAAAAATAGTTTTTGAAAACTGCCCTTTTTACTTAATGAGATGATTCAGTAACGGAATTTAATGGCACTACATGTTAGCTCCTGTCATGGAAGGTCATGGTTTGCAATTTCTGTTTCTAATCAGTAGATACTTCTACAAAAACCAATCAGAAGGAAAGGTTGATATTTAAATATGTTTATGTTACTAAACAGGTGTTCCTGTTTGACATACTATACCTAATTCTACCTAATTTTCACAAATCTAAGGTCAATGAGAAATTACTCTTCTTAAAATAAGACAAAAACAGTTCCAGTGTGGCTGTTAAGTGTAAAGGATAATAAGTAGCTTGATGAATACCCTTTTTTTTTTTTGCTATGTTCCTTGAGCGTACACTTTAGAAATGTCTGCAAAATTCAACCATTTTTTTCTGTGTAGGAGTATACTTTCATTGCCTGTAATACCTTCCTTGACTTACATCTGCTTGCAGAAGTCTGTGAAATATGGATCTAGTAGTACTGTATCCTTGTACAAATAAATGAGTTATTAACTTTTAAGAGTCTAAACATTTTGGTCCTGTGCACTAATTAGGAATGCAAAGGTATGAGCAGATTAGTTGTGTAAACTCATGGAGCTCATTGGAGCATTTCCCAATTTACATTGGAGACTGTATTAAAATCTGACCTACTAAACGGTAATATAGTCCTTTCCAAATATATTTTCTTGCATTAAGAACAAAGGGATCATATTTCAAGGGACAGAAGGACAAAATAAAAGGCTGCTAGTGCATTTTTGTGTTACGGTACAACAGTTTGAAGAAGTAATACTGTACTCAAGTAATTACTCAAGCAGTAGCTGAACTCAAGTAATTACACATATAATTACAAAATCACTGATTTTCCTAAGAATATTCATGTTGGGATGTTACTCAAGAGACTTCAGGGGTCTTTTGTTCCTGATAGGCCAAATAAAGTTAGGTGAAAGGAAACTTTTCATGCTACCACACAGAAGAAGGTGGTAATAGGATTGTTCCTTTGAATGCCTTCCTGAGCGGTGGAATGCCCTGTCCTGTCCTGCAGAGAGGTGGGAGGCGTCAGCAGGAGTAAGCCTGAACAGCGGCCGTGGGTGGGAGACTTCTGAGTCTGCCAAGGCTGGCTCTAATCATCTGTCCGGTCTCTCGTAATCTTATCCATGGTTATGTCGGAAGGCATTTAGGGTGCAACCGACTGTGGCAGTGCAGTACCCTCAGCTGCAAGCTATGTCTAAAAGGGACTTTTGTCTCTGATTTCTAAGAGGTGGTATATCAGGAACTGACTGATCCGAAAATCTCCCCTCAGGTATTTTTTAAGTGTTTATTGAAAATATTTTTGAAATTTTATTGGGAAGTACATTTTTATCATACCTAAATGCTTTGAAAGATTGTTAATTTTGTTGGATTTTTATTTTGGGAATAATAGAGGCATGTGCTGGTGAAACAGTTTTTGACTTGCTCAGCTTTTATGTTTTCTAACAAAATATTTTTATTTTTCCTTTCAAATGAGGTCTTTGTTTCAAATGTCTTTCTATTTTGTATTCTGCACTAAAATGCAGTTGCAATCAAATGAAGCATTTTGATTTTTGTCAAAATAAAATCTGTCAGTAGCTGGCCTGAGACAGTATTTTGGTTTGTTACGGTTGGAATCTTCTTTCATGGAGAATTTTGAAGTGATAGGATTTGCTTCCTGACGGGCATGAAAACAGTTTCAAAATTACAAATTCTTTAGAAAAACGAAAATGCCATTCTTGTCACAGCTCTGGTGCTTTCTGAGTTGTTCCCTGTTCACTTGCCACATGATAAAAATAGGATGTTGAGAACATTTGCCACGAGTAAACGCTAAACGTAAGCAGAGCAGATTTCCTTCATGCAGTTCTGCTTCAATTAATATTGTACCCTGATATGGATTGGCTGAGTTAATTTGCAGCGTGTGAATCTAGGCATCAACATCACCGCCATCAGTCAGAACTGTCGTAATTGGTTTACAGTAACTAAAAGCCTGGCAAAGAAGCAAACCTCAAAAAAAACCACCCCACCTTGGTTACGTTTGTGTTCTAAACAGCAAAGGCCACATCTAGGGTTTGGTTTTGTTTCAGGCGTTTGGATACAGGTTCTTGACTCAGACCCTGAGTGAAATACAGGTCACCAGCAAAAGATCTTATTATCAATCTCATTTTGACTGTTGTATATGAAGAGTAGCAACGTGTAAGCAACAGGTGATGTAGTGCGACCACGTGATAACTGAAAAAGAAATCATACATTTGGATTTAGAGTCAAGATTTTGATTTTGCAGCCTGCAAAATTATCTTGGTCTAGAGTTTCTGTTTTGGCCAGTGGCACTGTCACCTCTCACAGCAAGTTCCAAAACAAATACCAGATCTGTGTGCTACTCCCATCTGTCTAATACAGGCTGGTATTACTGCAGCTAGAATATAGTATTTGAACTGGACTGTTCACTTGTATGCCTCAAAAATGAGGACAGATTGTACCAGCAAGCCTATGCAATGAAACCTATTTTCTGGAGGGCTTGTGCAAAATACCAGTTGGAATTTGCCTGAGGCATTGAGCTGGTTCTTTTACATATGAAAGAACTATAAACATACTAAAAACCTACAGTTTTGTCATATTCTTTTAATCTTTCAGCTCCCAGAGAACTGAGTGTAGTTCCGACAGTACATCTCTCAGGATTGTAACCCTGGAGCTTTTACTATTCAGTTATTTATTCTTCATCAGCTTTTTCTGCTTTAGGGGTAGATAAGTTATTACTTATTTGGTTTGTATTCTCTCTTTCTGAAAAATGCTGAAGGCAGAGTTAAGAGCCAAAGTCCCGTGGTCCATAGAGTTGGGAATCCCTTTCTAGAGTGGCTCTTTGTGGTGCCTCATCAACATTTCACAGAATCACAGAGAGTCTGGTTGGGAAGGATCACAGGAGGGCTCCTGCTCCAACCTCTGTATTCAGACCAGGGCTCTCTTGAGAACTTCCGCATGTGGAGACTCCCACAGCCTTATTTGACTCCTGTTGCAGTGCTTAGTTGTCCTTGTTTCTTTCTTATATCAGGTCAGAACTATTTATGAACATGTCAGCTATGTCATGTTCAGGAAAAGTATTTCCCAACCAATATTAATAAGCAAGGAGTGTCCTAAAATACAAAAGAGTAGCAAAGGATGAAACAGTCTTCCCTGCTACCACCTATAGGATTCTGAATTGTAGTACTACTTGCCTGGAAAATAGCACCATTGCATCACGTAACCAAAGCTGAGTTCAGGACCTAGCCTGTCATTTTCAGAACCCGAGATGTCACGGTCACAGCCCATCTGCATTTCTTCAGTGAGAATGACGTTAAAGGTGGTGATTCTTTTCCCTCGTGACTTGATCATAGTACATAAGCTGCTGAAGTAGGACAGGTACCTGAAAAATCTTGTTGCCCAACACATGCCACAGCAAGAAAACATTTTAAAAATTGTTTGCATAGTTTTAACTATTAGGTTTTGGTTATAATAATAATTTTCGGGCACATTCCTATTTACTGCCATAAACGTATTTGGAGAGCACACAAATTTGACAGACAGATTTGGGGAGTTCACTTTGCTGTGCAAACAAAATGCATGCACATCATAAAACCCAGGCCTTTTAGAGAAGCACTAAAATGAGAGATTTTTTTAAATAATTGATTTCTAAACCAACAATTGAACTCTCCTAATAATTACTTTGAATACAAGAGATAAGGTTCAGTTACTGTCTATGCTAGTTGATAATATAAAAAACTTAATGGAAGATGGTCTTTCTAATAAGAAAGTGAGAATTCTAAGCAATAAAACCCAGCATGGGATGTGATTATCGTGAGACAATTTTGCTATATAAAAGCTATGGTCATTAAATGCTATGGGCATTTTGCTATATAAAAGCTGAGTGCTCCCCATAAACATGTGTATTTCATAATAACCACACCCCTACAAGTCGCCTGATTGATACAGAGTTATGATTGGGGTTTTTTTTAGATTTAAATAGAGATACATCATCTTAATAAATTGCTTTGGGCTTGAATATTGTAGCCATGAGATTAATAGAGTTCTGCGTAGGAGATGCTAATTGCTTTATTTCTGATGGGTGATACTTAGACCTTCACACCTCCATTTTCAGGGAAGTAAAATGGTGGTGAGCATCACGGTGGGATAAAATGAGTCAATCCCTTCTGAAAAATGAACAATCAATCAGAATTAGAATTGTGCTAGAGCCGATGCTGTCTCTCATTTCTTATTTCATTAGTTACATTGCCAGTATGAATAAGTTAACTCTCTTTGGAAGGTTGCAAACAAAGTGGCATTTTTTCTCAAGTTAGTTCCCAAACTATGGCACAATTGGCTGATACCAAAAGCCTGTTGAGACTTTTTAGGAGACACGAAGTCCTTTTAGGAGGAATATAGTATAAACGTTACCCTCATGTACGTCACCCGTCATCCTTTGTCTCTCTTATTCATTCTTTTGTGTGTTGTCCCATCTGACCTGCCTCTTTCAATCTTAAATCATCCTCCATTTTCACAAACCACTCCAAGCTCTCCGTTCACCTGCATTAGCCTAAGGGGGTGGTAGTGAGGAACAGATTGAACATCTGTATCCTTTACATAGTAAGGACGGGATGGAAATACATGGCTTCACAGAGAGAATTTATCCCAGAGTTTCTTCTAAGAAAGGTGGTTCTTCAGTCTGAGTAAGGACTATTCCGGTCCTTTGACCTGGCTGTCCTTTCTGTACTAAGGGAAAGGAAATTTATATTATTTTTAGCAGAAGTCACCCAAGGCAGGAAGGAGAGGCAGTTCTCTACAGCTTGCTTTGATAGCATACAAATGATGTGTAGCTTGAAACATCTCATGGGTTTTGCATGAGGGATTTTTATGGAGGAAGTACTAGTGAGCAGCCCAAGAGTTTGTCATCTTCATCTCTCAAACTAGAACCAGCACTTGAGGCAGAGCCAAGCCCTAGATACAGTCACAGGCGTATAGGGCAAGGTTGCTGAATGATGGCAGCAACCACTGTCATTTGGAACAACACGGTTTCCCAGATTACTGCATATAGGACTAAAATAACGTGCTTTAAGAGTATTCCCCATATTCCATGACACTAATTTCTCCTCCACTGAGAATCTGACCGGCCAGATCCCCAATGTCTGCAATTAGGGCACAGAATTCCAACAATATTATATCACAATAGGTATAATTACAACTGAGTGTAAGAACCTG
>VYZW01062836.1:2150-38411 GCA_013401315.1 Balaeniceps rex
AGGTATGAGCATGGCTGCCTGTGCGTGACTCTCAAAGTTTAATCAGTTTCAGTAAATCTCTTGCATTCAATTATGGGTCAGCATGTGCTATTTCTATTGACCTCCTTATTGGAGAAAGCTATTAAAGTAGGTATGTTTGTGCAGTTTATAGTACTGTACCAGGGGCAGTTACAGTGAAGTTTGTGGGAAAATGTAACAGAAATGGGCAAATAATTTGGATAATTCAAGACCTAAACAAGATAAATTTATACAGTAAATTATAATGATATAGTAGTGAAGAAAAACACTACATATGCTGTAATTGCTTGAATCAGTTGTATGTGGTATTTAACTTCCCTGACTTTAAGAAGCACATCAGTTTCCTACAAGTAATGGAAAATATTTGCTACAGTGAGGTTTTATTTCAGGCAGTCTTGCTGGCCCTCCTACTGAGTCTGAAGATCACTTGTCAACAGAAAGGGATGGATTCATAAAACATACACTCACACTGGTAGAGCAGTAGATATAGGTACAGAGGGGTGCATGCTGTTTCCAAAGCTGTGGGCAGAGCAGACCATCACTGTGCAAGTTAGCATGGTATTGGCAGGTATACGTTTCTGGTCAGCAACTGTTGGTTAATGGAAACATCCACAAGAAGAAGTAAAGGGATTATCTGGCATTACTGAAAATATCTACACAGAACTGGGGCCAGGGATTGCAGAATGGAAATGTTATGAGGAAAGAGTGAATAAATCATGACAAAGTAGAAATGGGTAAGAATGTAGAGCTGGAACTACTCTATAACAGTGCAGAATTTTAAAAGTAGACTGACCAGAATAAAATCTGCTTGTGACTGCATTTAACACATGAAAAAATGAGTTAAGAAAGAGAAGTGGGAGTAAATCTGAGCTAATGGACTAGACCCACTTACCAAGTTCTTTGGAAAGGATTCAAAGAATGATGTAGCACAAAAAGAAGCATCAACAAGGAAAGTGATGAAAAGGCAATGCAACACCATTCTGAGTTCTGCTACAGTAAGCAGCACATCTTCAGTCATGAAGGGCAATTGGATTCTTGCTTGGCACATGGTTTGCACAGGGTAGCTTTCATTCCAGCTTCTTAGTAGAATATCAGGCATCTTCAGACATACAATTACCTTTACAGCTGTTACTATTAAATTATTTTAAACCTTTATAAACATAGGAAATAAACCTGTCCTCAGGCACTTTAAAGTCACAGGCATTAGAAATCTTACAAGACTTGGCCTTTTGGATAAGACATGTTATGTTTACAAATTTTAAAACAAACAGAAAATTCAGCAACGTCTGATTTCAATAAAATCATTAAAAATAGCAGAGTATTTCATAAAAATATAAGGGGATGAACTATGGCTTCCTAATATGCCTTCAAAACCTTCGAAGTTTTAGTCCACCACTCTTATCTCATTGGTTTAAGGGAGAAAATCATAATTTCCAAAGTTCACAATTTTTCATATTCATTCCACAGAATAGTGCTTCTAGGACATTGTGTCTAATAGTTTTGTTTCCCAGTAATTTTATATTATTATCATAAGACTTGTCCAAAATGCCAGCATATGTTCCTGCTGTAAATGTGGTTCTAAATGTCATACAAATATTAGGGTATGAAGACTATGAAATCTACCCACTTTTTACTGATAGAATATGAAGGCCACAGTAGATTAATCTTTTTTTTCTTGCCAACAAAAGTGGTGCATACAACATAAAAAGGCTACTTCTGTATATTATTCAAATAGCATGCAGTTCCAAATTTTAAGTACATACCTTATACATAAACTACAGCATCATTAATTTAATTAATTGCTGTGGAAATTAACTGTGTGAGAAAAATCATTATTATTTCAAAACTGTGATAGGAGTAATTCTCTAGTTGCATGCCAGGATTAGCATTTTAGACCCATTATGTGACTATAGAGCTAAGGAAGTTACCTTTTTTTTCTTTTTTCTTTTTCCACAGAGTTACTATACCTGCGTACAAATCAGTTTTGATATTCTAATAAATATACCCAGGATATTTTACTCACTAAAGCAGAGAATGAGCTGACTATATTAATGTGCCTGTAAAGTAGGGAGACTTCTGATACACCAGAAGTTTGAAAAACAAGGAATTTTCAGCTTTGTACAAACAAAAGAAACCCTTGGAAAGATAGTGATGACATCTGTTTACCTAAGAGTTTTTTTAAACTACCATGAATGTTAAATAGATATAGTCAGGAAATTATATGTAATAAGGAAAGAAATCATGTACAGATTTTCAAAATGTGGGTGTCTAGTCACTATCTAGGTGTTTCATTCTCATTCAAACCAGTGCAAGTCATGTACTGAAATTTCTGAGAACTTCAATTTTAGTAGCTGAATATGAATTCCTACCTGAATGGGGGGATGCTAGTTGCATGAACAGAGACTTCCATGTTTTACAGGACACTCATCTCAAAGGTGGAAGGGTGGTGTTTACATCTCATTCTCTGATATTCTACTGGAAGCTACTGGCCTTGATTTGCAGCCAGGAATCTCTAGCCGCCCTTTTGTCAGAAACTGCAGAAAAACAGCAGATTCCTGAAAAAGGTTAATTTGGTATTGAAATTTTTAAAAAATTGATGCTTTTTAACTGGCTATAAACTAGCAGATGGAGTAACCTGCTAAACCAGGAACTGAATTATCTGCAGACTCAAAATACTTCTGTGGGAGTGGGTTTGTGAGCATAGGAAGTGCCACATTCCTTCTGGAAAGTGCAGGAGCTTTGAAGAATGATTGGGATGCCTCTAGCAAGGTGTGTACATACTCTGGACATCACCACACTTGGAATTTGAGTTCTGATAAATGTCCTGTTTTGAAAGCTAAGAACCTAGAATAGCCAAGCCCTAAATACCCCTTTCAATTGTAGAATGTCTGTTGGTTAGTCCTGGATGCTGTCAACTCTCTCTGTTTCTGCTTGTATGAGACTTCAGGCTAAACTAGAAATGACTATTTAAGAAATTCAGCTAACTATTGGTGATGTTTTAATTGAAGTAGTAGGTTCTATACAACATTGGTTCCTCCAGATCAAAACCAAATTTTTGTTTATCTACTGAGTTTATCTACTTTTTGTCTGGAAAAGCATGAAGGGGAATTGAAAAGGCCTGGCAGAAACATTCTAAGAGTAAAGGCTCCCCAGGAAAAAAGGGAACATGAAAACAAAAAGTTTGGAGATGACTCTGAAGGACACATTAAAAAGAAAACCTTCAGTGCAATATTGTCATCCTCAAAATTCTCTCTCAGGTGCAACCTAATTTTGGAAGCTCCCCAAATTCCTGAAAAAGCTACAGGTTCCCAGGCAGATGAATTTCCACTGCTGATACATGTAGGTTAAATATCTGAAGATATCCAGGTCTAAGAAACAGAACCAAAGTCATCAAAAATTTATATCTACTTATGGAAATACAAACCCTGAAATCACATGAAGATTCTTTGCCTGACAATAGGAAAGTGCACAATCATTTCAGTTCAACTTCTGATGTAGACACGTCACTCAAAATTACTTCACATTTGACATCATCTGACAGTTTTTATTGGCAATTTGACACCCTTAAAGGCGATCACTCCAGCTCATGGTTCAGGCTTATCAGAAGGGAAATCTCTTCATAGCTCTGACTGAACTCATGTGAGTCCTGACTGTTCCAGGGACATCAGAGAAATTACACTTCAAGGTTATAAATATAGACACATATATTCAAAGATCTATAAAGATAATTAGAGTGCGTATAAAATATCAATTAAAATGTGATTACATCAAATACTATAAACAGTATACACCTTGAAATTATCTCATTTGTATTTTGATGGTTAATAAAATCATTCATACATCATTATTTTGATTTGCCTCTACTTTGTGATGTTAGATAAATTGACTTCTTTATTCAGGTGCACAGTACCGTGACATATTAAACCTGTTTTTGACATTTCTAGAAAGAATAATAAAAATTCATGGATGGGAAATATTGTATCTTTCATGCATATTTAGAGTAATGCAACATGTGTGAATTGTTGTTCGACTACATTCACCTTTCACTTCATGTGTTACAAATATTACAGGAGACAGATATTTTCACACTAATTAGCAATTAAAAACCTTATAAATAAAGTCAATTCATAAAGACATGTCTTATTAAAATGCAAACTATTATTCCAGATGACTTTTAAATAAGAAATGAACAGAAATGTTGAAGACTGACTACTAACCATGCAATAACATCTTCAAAAACAATTTGTTGAATATTAATGAACAGAAAATGTCATTTCTGGTCCAATTACTACAAGTAATTAAGTTGTTTTTTAATTATGGAGGAAGTGGAATTTTAATAAGGTCAATTTTACAATTACAGTTTTGAAAAAAATCCTAATTGTATTGCCATCATCTTATATGAAAAATGGAATCAACTCAATAAAATCTGTTGAATTTGATGTAAATAAAGAAGATAAGGTTTGCTTTTAAAGATGGAAAATAAATTATCTTAGTTATTATAAGTACTAGTTATAGTAACAAAAAACCTGATGCCATTACAGTCAAAAAATATTTTAAACTTTTTCTTTTGAAATATTTACTATGTAACTGTTAAGTTCACTGAAATCAAAATAATTACCCTAACTTGAAGAGAGATACTGCTTTTTACTAATATGTGTTCTAACTGCAGTTTTTATAGAAAAGGTCAGTTATATTTTGCTATAAAAAAATAATTCAGTCAAGATTGTAGTATATCTGGAGTTTTTAAAACTCAAGGGTCAATATCTTTGTGCACCTTGTTATTTAGTGTTTATATTTGAGAAAATATCTCTTTACTGAGTTCTTTGATGTAAATTTAAAAGCTGTTTGGAATTCAAGTAACTTTCACCTTTAACACAGTGTCCTGGTTTCAGCTGAGTTAGAGTTACTTTTCTTCCTAGTAGCTGGCATAGTGCTGTGTTTTGGATTTAGCAGGAGAAGAATGCTGATAACACACTGATGTTTTAGTTGTTGCTAAGTAGTGCTTACACTAGTCAAGGACTTTCTTTTTCAGCTTCCCATGCTCTGCCAGGTGCACAAGAAGTTGGGAGGGGGCACAGCCCAAGGTAGTTGATCCAAATCGACCAAAGGGCTATTCCATACCATATGACGTCATGCTCAGTATATAAACCGAGGGGAGTTAGCCGGGGGGCAGCGATCGCTGCTCGGGGACTGGCTGGGTGTCGGTCGGCGGGTGGTGAGCGGTTGCATCACTTGTTTTCTTTTCCCTGGGTTTTGTTTGTCTCTCTCGTTCTCCTTTTCATTACAATTATTATTATTATTATTATCATTATTATTATTATTATTATTATTATTATTTTATTTCAATTATTAAACTGTTCTTATCTCAACCCGTGGGTTTTCTTACTCTTGCCCTTCCGATTCTCTCCCCCATCCCACCGGGGAGGGGGAGGGTGAGCGAGCGGCTGCGTGGTGCTTAGTTGCCGAGTGGGGCTAAACCACGACACACAGTGTGAATTTTATTGAACAGATTTAAAATTTAATCTTGCATTAAACTAGCTCAGGTGCAGCTAGCATTGTCATTACAAGCTAAATTTTCCTAACTGTGTACAATGTCTGCTCTCGTAAACTAGCAAATGCAGACCAACTATTATACATACAAACAGAAATGTAGGTCCAGGATTTTTTTTTGTTATATGCAACTGATCATTCTGTGAAAGGAATGAATACAGTCAGCATATCAGCAAGGCATACCTGGGGATTTGCAAATTTTCCTTGAAAATTTTCGTTGTTATAGAAAATCATCAGGTGATGAAATCTATGTAATTTAAGCTGTAATATAATTAAAAAAAAAAAGAAAGAAAAACCTTCAAAAATGTATAACATTTGATTGAAAAGAATTTCTGGATGTCTCTATTTCTAAAGGAAGAAAAGAAAAATCCTGTAATCCACACCTAGAAATCTTTAAAATCTGTATTTCTTTTTTTATGTGGAATACAGCTGCAGTTTGTTAGGAGGCAATAGCTGGAAGATATCAAAAAGTATGTTCTAGTCATGAGATTAAATACTGATATATTGGTCAAGAAAATCTTTCTGATAAAAAGTAGAATAAGAGGAAAATGTTTCCAGCTGTTACAGATATAAATAACTTTTCTTCAAATCATTAAACCTTCATAGACAAAATTGTTTTTAAAAAAAAAATGTTAGTATCATAGAACCATTTTACTGGACAAAAGTACATTGTTTTTTATTTTATTCCCAGTACATCTAGCAAACTCTTTTGTTTGGTTCGTTGGTTGGTTTTTTTTCCCTTTGACATACACAAAGACTTCTGTCACATACTGCTGTAGTCTTCTTTGGACTAAACTAATTTAGGTCCTTCATTCTTTCTCATACACCATGTGTTTTACACTTGTAAATCATTATTTTTTCATTTATTTGGGACTTACTCTAAGTGCTTAATTTTAAAATCTTTTTTAAATGTAAAATTGTCCAGAACAATGGCCCAGCTGGACCTTTATGTTGCTAAATAAGATTTTTTTTTTTTAACCTAGATTCTTGTCCTCTGGATATTTTGCAGTAACAATTATTCATTTGCATCCTATCTATTTCAGACATTTCTTAAATTTTCAGTATGATGATAATCTCGTCATGCCTTCTGAAGTTCTTATTACCTTTCCATGTTTATTATTATCCTTTCTTCCACATTACTAACTTAAATACTGAGTTTGCTTGGCCCCAAACTGATCCCTGTAGAAATCCAACTGACATATCCTATAACTGCTGCTTATACTTTGAATAGAAGTTTCTTAGTTGCACAACTTCTGTTGTATCATCTAGACTGTATTTTAGTTATTTGCTTATGGAAATGTCAAATAAGAAAATATCATCAGGCATATTATCTGGCAAAGCATATTACATCCACCCCTTATCCTTCTTTCAGACAAAAAAAGAAGGTTTTTTTTATTTTTTATGATTCTAGAGAAGCAAAAACATCTTAGTGAAATAAATGACTACTAGGTCACAAAGTAATAGATCAACACTTCTCTTTAATAAATAAAGGAAATGGATTAAGAAACAAGTTTAAGCATCAGTAGCACATAATCCCAGGATTATGTTCAACATTTGTCTTGCAAAGATAGCATTTTAATTAAAGATATGTAAACAGCAAATTAACCAAAATAATTTTCTCGTCTCTGTGTGTGTGCGCGCATCTGATATCCACACTCGGTTTATCTAATCTGATGACTTCCTCATTAAAATGAGGACGAGGTGTTTTCTCAATTACAGCTTTGATGTCCTCTAACCATAAAAGTGAACAAAGTAGCAGCAGCAGCATGTTACCACAGCTTGAAACTTGTGCTTTAGTAGTTCACCTGGGTCTAAGAGACATTTCAGTAGTATAAATTTCTAGCTTTGTAACTGAAGTCTATCTAGATTTGTAAGTTTTAAAACTTTATATCACATTTTTAATTCATCAGATATTATGGGAAACTCTGCAGATAAACTGTCCAACAGATCTGATAGTGTTTATCTGTTGAAGTTGAGCTTTCTAAACAAAGGTCTTTATGCCTTTATGGTGCACGGTCAGTTATATCTGACAATAAGACAGGAAAAAGCGGATTTTGAAAAAAAAAATGTAGATGACCTTTTCCCTTAGAAGAAAAGGGAATCAGAAACCCAGCCAGATTTCTCCTTAGTGACTCCTCACATGTCACAGAGACAGCAGCCTACCAAAGACATGGCCTGTCTGTGATTATGAATCTGTGCATGTTCCAACCAGGCTACTTGATACCATATTAAATTAAGATAAGATAATAACTTTTAGGTGTCCAGAAATTGCAAAAAAATCAATTTTTTCTTTATGAAAAGAGTAGAGATTACAAGTAGGTTTTTGTGCCCTTTTAACCCCAGGAAATAAGATGTTGCCATTGCTTGTAGCAGTCCCAGGACCCCAGGTTTACTCTGGATTTGTGCTGCTTGATTTGTAGCTTGTAATGGTAATCATTAAATGGCCAAGTCCATTGCTTACTTTATTTTAATTTTTGCTTGGCTTGGTATAACTGATATAATATTGGGATATGCATACATACATATGTATATATATAAGTGTATTTATTTATCTAGGGTCACAGACAGTCCATTCTACACCGAAAAACTACTTGTTATTGCTATTTTTCTTTATGTATAAAAAAAAATCTCACTAAATTCTTGCTTTTGCATGTGCAAACTGTTCATTTTTGTACTTAGTGAGAGGGCTCTGAGAGTCCTGGGTGGGCAAGCTGAACCAGATTCAGGAGTGGAATGAGGGCTAAACACACACTAAGCTGCATTCACAAGAGGGTAGACAGCTGGTTGAGCAAGTGATTGATTCAGCAGTCTGGGATCCTCTGTCCAGCTTGGGGTGGTTTCTGTCCTGTAGACGAGAGATATTGAAAAAACAGAGACCATCTGGGATATATGATGTATGAGGCGACACTAAGGGAACTGAGTTTGTTTAGCCTGGAGAAAAGGCTGCTAACAGGGGATCTAACTACCGTCGTCCACTACCTGAATGGGGCTATAGGGAAGGTGGAGCCAGGCTCTTCACAGACACAGACAGACACACAGCAGGTCAAGAGACCACAATCACAAGTTGCAGCAAGGGAAGTTCAGACTGGATATTACTATATTATGCTTTACAGTTGGAGTGGTTAAGCACTGGAAGAGGTTGCCCAGGGAGTCTGTGTACCCTCTATCCTTGCAGATATTCCAAATTTCATGAGACAAGGCCCTCAGGAACCTGATCTAAATGTGAAGCTAACGCTGCTTCAAGCAGTTTGGTTTGGACTAGACAACCTTCAAATGTACCTTCCAACCTAAATCTTTCTGTGATTCTGTGACAAATTTCATTTCAGTCAAGTTTGCTATTCAAAAACACCACGACCTTTTCTTAGAAAGTTTCATAAAAAATAAAATCCAAACTGATAATGTTGGGGCTGGGAATCAGCATGAGTCATTTCAGTCCAGTGAGATGAAATGAGGAGAAAAAATAACTGAGATGAAGGGATTATAAAGACAGGTTAACTCAGACTTAATTGCAGCTTTGCTAATAGTAACTCTATCATATCTCTGCACTCTGTACAGTAATTATCTTGTTAAAAAAATGATGTGGGACTTGAGAAAAGGATGACAGCAGTGCATCTTTCTGGTAATAAAGAGTTAAAGCACTCCTAAATCATCACGGATTTTGTTTTTGAAACCCCGTGTCTTTCCTCAGTGTTTTTCCAGTCTATTTCATTTTCATCTGTAAATACCTTTTGAACATATACATCAATAAATATAAGTTATGTATACACCTTTATGTCTCTACATATGCAAATATTCACATACATTACAAATAACATTCACACTTTTCAGGAAAGAGATCTTTTTGAAAATAATAAATGGAATATGTTATACTTGTTTATGCTGATATGGTTGTCTATGATTGATACTAGATTTTGTAGTTGTTATATAAAATAAAAATATTAATAGATAGTCATAGGGCATTTGGAGACTGGATTACTCTTCTCATGGAAATACAAATTACAGCTTTTGGCAATATTGAATTAAAATTGAGGAAAAAACAGAATTCTTTCTCCTTCAAAAGTACAGGCTCTTCTTATTTAAACTCAAAGAGAAAGACAAAAGTTCAACTAAAAAGTATCTATCATAATAGTTATATATAGCCTTATTTTGGATAAGACAAACCCATAACCAAAGTATTAGAAACCAGTCCTTTCCTTAAATTAACTTATCCAAGAATTATCCATTGTAAATCAAGAAAACAATATTAAATATTTTAATTTGCCAATAGGACATGGAGATATGCTGGGTCCTACTCAGACTGTTCTTTATTGTTCCTATCTCATATTTAAATTGCAGAGAACAGTGAATAATTTCCTCTATCCAAAGCTTCCAGACAGTTAGAATTATTTTCCATAATATGAAATCCCACTGTAGACAACTAACTTGAGCTTTTCCAATCTAGTTTATTTTCTAAAGGTCTTATGAGATATTCCTCTCTTGTAAAATAATACTGTGATCAAAAAAAGCTAGATGCACAAGGTGCAGAAGACTACACGGTCTTGCATAATATAGACAGAAAAGTTTTTGTGCAACCAATGTTTAAACTGCAACAGTCTAAAAATGTTTGTGATGTTTTTAAATTTAATATAAAAAAATGACATTACTTTAATACAGAGATGTTGATTTGACTGTGAAAGCCTGCCCAGGTCTGCGAGATACTACTTTGTAATCTGTGAAGTTACATTAAGCATCATAAATTATCATGTAAAATGCACATAAAGAAATAAAGAAAACCAAAACCAACAATAAAGTGAGCAAGCAAACAGCAAAAAAACCACAACCATAAAATAAACTAACAAACAAGAAAAAACAAACAAACAAATCCCCAACATCCCCTCCAACTCTAAGAAAAACATTTTGTTTTTAATTCAAGTGTCTCTATAACAACAAAAAAAGCTTGACTGCTTAGTGTTCTGGACACGCTAATTAAATACAGAGGCACTTGCTCCTTTAAAATGAGCTGCATATTTAGAAAAATAAAACAAGTTATGCTAGTACTCCAACATTTTTGTATTAAACATTTTTAAGTAACTATTATTAATAGTCATTGGCACAATAATCTTTATTGTTTTGTGATCCATGGCAATTTCCCACGTTACCAAGTAATGGCATTGATGAACTACTATGAGAACATGTGTTACTATCCAGCTGTTCTGTTTTCCAAGTATTATAATGTACAGCAGATGGTTGCCAAACTAGTGGTTGCATTCCTGCTGAGTTAACTTCTTGAATGAATGTGTATATGATTCTAAGCTTGCAACCAATTTATTACTTAGACCATCAGTTGAAGATAATATCCAGGGAAAATAAATTGTTCATCCTCTGGAGATGATGGAAAGAGTTAAAAGAAGACTAGTCTGAAAGTAAAGCAAAACAAAACAAAGCAAAAGAAAACAAAACTTGTAGTTAAAAAGTGTAAGTTATCAGACTTGTTATTGTAACTGAGTTTTAGAAAATCTTTTCAGTATTACTATTATCATTGTAGGAAGTTTTTTCTGAATGTCCCCCTGTTTTCAGTTTGGTTTTCTTATTCTTATTTTTCCTATGCTGCTAATAATTTTTGGCATGCTCTGATATGGATTTTAGCAATGGTAAGTTGGTTTACAGTGTTTTATAAAATGGTTGGGTGTTTTTAAGATTTACTTAAGCATAGATGAGAGAAAATATTTAGGGGTAAAAACTACATCTCGTAGAGACAGGTAGTATTTAGCAGTAAAAATGTCCTTAGTAATTTTCATATACTATAATGCATTTCAAAGTTTGATGAAAGTTTTTCATATGCTTGATAAATAAAATCAACAAAAAAAAATCCTAATGTATTTTTACAGAAACATGAAAAGTATATAACTTTCAGCAATATATTATTCATAATTCACTAGAGATACTAAATATATGATTTGTAATGTTATAGCAGGGGGGTTAGGGGGACAGATAGCAAAAAAGTTATTGTTTTGCCACATCCAAAGAAGAGCAATGAAGCTGTTGAAGGCTCTAGAGAACAAGTCCTATGATGAGCAGCTGAGAGAACTGGGGTAGCTTAGTCTGAAGAAAAGGAAGTGCAGGGGAGACCTTATCACTCTCTACAACTACCTGAAAGGAGGCTGTAACAAGGTGGGTGTCAGTCTCTTTTCCCAAGAAACAAGTGACAGGACAAGAGTAGACGGCCTCAAGTTGCACCAGGGAAGGTTTAGATTGCATATTAGGAAATGCTTCTTCACTGAAATGGTTATCATGCATTGGAACAGGCTGCCCAGGGAAGTGGTTGAGTCGCCATCCTTGGAGATATTTAAAAGACATGTAGACGTGGCACTTAAGGACATGGTTTAGTGGTGGACTTGGCTGCGTTAGGTTAATGGTTGTACTCGATGATCTTTTCCAACCTAAATGATTCTATGATTCTATGATATTATGATTCTGTAAGAAGAAACACATGCATTTTCCAAATCATAAAAACCAGAATTCATGTTGCCATACAGTATCACAAATAGTACTGTCAAATAATTGGCATAATCAACCAACATACCCTAAATGCTAGTTCAAGCAGTCACGTGCAAGGCAAGGTGGCTAGTGTTACTTTAGCATAACTCAGGACAGCAGTGTGCCTGACATAAGACTAGCACTGTGATGCTTTGGTAAAAAAACCTGTTGTATCTATACTCTGCGTTAGACCAGGGTACGTTAGACAAGAAAAATTAAAAGACTGTTCTGGAAAGAACATATAAACAGTGGCAATCTTATGTACTTGGTCCAATCAGACATGGGAATTTTGTACTGTTTGCAAATGTCAAACTGTCTCTGTCATAATGAACCAAATAATTTATAAATGCCAAAAGCACTGAAGTTTATGGCTGAACCTTCCTAGAGGAATTTTGTGACATGGGATTACTTTATCTTAGGGGATTTGTTGTTTTTCCTTAAGCTATGCAGTATAAACTAATCAATAGTAATTAATACTGTTAAATTCTGGTGATAACTCTCCATTATTTCTTAGAGTCAAGATATGTAAAGCACAGGTAATAATTGTGTTAATGACATTGTTTCAGGCTGCACTTGTAATTAAACTTAAAACAGTGTCTGAAAATGTTTACAATGATTAAAATATTATTTGACCTAGAGTTTTAGTTTATGAAGATTTTCAAATGAAGCCTTATTTCCTTGAGATTTAATTATAGTGTGTATGCATATTCATATCTGTCTGTCTAAACATATTCATAAAAAAAAATCCACTGAGATATACGGTATTATCTTCTCTATCAGGGCACCTTTTGTAGCACAAGCAGCAGCTGCTAGTATTACAAATGCAAAATATTGCACGGTTATAAGCTTATCTTTCTCCCTCACACATTAAAACAATGTATACAGTAATCACAAACATCACACTAGAATTAATTTTAAATTTTTACATTTAAATTTACATTTTTTACATAAGCATGATGCTGGGGGAAAAGAGGGAAGTAAGAGCTAATATATGACCTCGAGAAAGATTTTTGACTCACTGAACTAATATCATGTCCCTTGATAAAATCTTTAATATGTTAAATTAATGGATACATTCTCATGTCTTATATCCCAGATGGACTACAAGTTCCTGGGGCACAAGGTGTCCTTACAGTGCCTGGGACTAGATAAGTACCCAGGAAAGACAAAAAAAAAGCCTATATTGCGAATGGGGAAAGAAAACATATTAGGTTTCAAAATACCTAAAATCTCATTCATCTCTGAATTTAGATACCTCAGTGAAGGATATAGGTTACAACCTTTGCTAATTCAGGATCTGTCACTCAGAATTCTTATCTAAGATTAAGAACTTGTGGTGGGTTGAACCTGGTTAGATGCCAGGTGCCCACCAAAGCTGCTCTATCACTCCATCTCCTCAGCTGGACAGGGGAGAGAAAATAGAATGAATGGCTCACGTGTTGAGATAAGGACAGGGAGATCACTCACCATTTACCATCACGGGCAAAACAGACTCGACTTGGCAAAATTAATTTAATTTATTACCAATTAAATCAGAGTAGGATAATAAGAAAAATAAAAACTAAATCTTAAAACACCTTCTGCCCACCCCTTCCTTCTTCCTGGGTTTAACTTTATTCCCCATTTCCCCTCCCCCCGAGCAGCACAGGGGGCCAGGTAATAGGGGTTGTGGTCAGTTCATCACACATTGTCGCTGCTTCTCCTCCGTCCTCAGGGGGAGGACTCCTCACACTCTTCACCTGCTCCAGCATGGGGTGCCTCCCATGGCAGACAGTTCTCCGCAAACCTCTCCAATGTGAGTCCTTCCCACGGGCTACAGTTCTTCATGAACTCCTCCAGCGCGGGTTCCTTCCACGGGGTGCAGTCCTTCGGGAACAGACTACTCCAGCATGTGTCCCCCACAGAGTCACAAGTCCTGCCAGCAAATCTGCTCCAGTGTGGGCTTCTCTCTGAATGGGTCCCACAGGTCCTGCCAGGAGCCTGCTCCAGGCATGGGCTTCCCATGGAGTCACAGCCTCCTTTGAGCACATCCACCGGCTCTGGCGTGGGGTCCTCCACAGGCTGCAGGTGGATATCTGCTCCACCATGGTCCTCTCCTTGGGCTACAGAGGCACAACCTGTCTCACCATGACCTTCACCACAGGTTGCAGGGGAATCTCTGCTCTGGTGCCTGGAGCACCTCCTCCCCCTCCTTCTCCTCTGACCTTGGTGTCTGCATAGTCGTTCCTCTCACATATTCTCACTCTTCACTCCGGCTGCAGTTTCCACACACCCCCCCTTAAATATGTTATCCCAGAGGCACTACCACCATCACTGATTGGCTTGAACTTGTCCTGCAGTGGGTCTGTCTTGGAGCTGTCTGGCATTGGCTCTATCGGACATAGGGGAAGCTTCTAGCAGCTTCTCACAGAAGCCACCCCTGTAGGCCTCCTGCTACCAAAACCTTGCCACACAAACCCAATACAGATCTTCAGCTTCTTGTTAGAAGGGTTGTTCAGGGTTCACATTCACTTTTTTTTCATTTTTTTTAAATCTAGATAAAGACAGATGACTCCCTTTCTATATAACTTTCTTGTGTCTTGGACTCTGACTAAGAACAGCAGCTAATTCAAACGTATTTCTTTCAGAAGATGGTAGAGAGTCTCCAGAAAATTTTCTCATGAAATCAGCAAAATGTTCGATACGCTAAGGACAGAGGGGAAAGTGCAGGCTAGTTGAGGCACCCACCACATTCTCAAGTCCACCTTCTCTGGCATTTTTTTAATCTTTATGTAACACTTATATAGTAAGTAGTATTTTATGAATCTGATATACAAACATCGCAAATAAGAGGTTGTAACAAACAAGCAAACAAACAAACAAACAAGAGCATAGATTTCTTGCTTCCTTCCTTGTTCTTTTCCTAGAAGAAGGTGATAACAATATTTTACAATGTCCTGGTTTCAGCTACGATAGAGTTAATTTTCTTCCTAGTAGCTGGCATAGTGCCGTGTTTTGGATTTAGTATGAGAATAATGCTGATAACACACTGATATTTTAGTTGTTGCTAAGTAGTGCTGACACTAGTCAAGGACTTTTTAGCTTCCCATGCTCTGCCACGTGTACAAGAAGCTGGGAGGGGGCACAGCCAGGACAGCTGACCCAAACTGACCAAAGGGCTATTCCATACCATATGACGTCATGCTCAGTATATAAACTGGGGGGGAGTTGGCCTGGGGGCAGCGAACGCTGCTCAGGGACTCGTTGGGTGTTGGTAGGCAGGTTGTGAGCGGTTGCATCACTTGTTTTTCCTGAGTTTTGTTTCTCTCTCTTGTCCTCCTTTTCATTGCAATTTTTATTACTATTATTATTATTATTTTATTTCAATTATTAAACTGTTCTTATCTCAACCTACTAGTTTTCTTACTCTTGACCTTCTGATTCTCTCCCCCATCCCACCAGGGGTGGGGAGAGGGTGAGCGAGCGGCTGTGTGGTGCTTGGTTGCCTACTGGGTCTAAACCACAACATACAAGTAGCAGTAAGAATTAGAAATGCTTTCTTCAGCTACAAGATGGAAATTCTTTTTAGCCTAGAAGAATGGAAAGAAATGTTCATTCAGGCCAAAGCCAGCTAATACCTTTAGAGTTAAGTATAACCTTAGTAATGAAATTTCATATTTTGTGTTGTCTCATTACTACAAATCTATGCTTTTAAATAAACATATTTTTCACAGAACCTCATATACTGGGGAAGCTGACTCTAAGTAAGACAGAAAGGTATTCATTCCATCTCTTACATAGTAAAAATCATTAAAAGAAGAATATTAGGACACCATTAACTGTTAAAGGAGCCTAGTTTATGCAAGGCTCCTAATTTAGATCAGAAAATTAAGCAAGATGAATCCTCCTAAGTGCTATCTAAATAACCTTTCACCAAGTGTTAGACATTTTCTTCTCTCTTAAAAGGTTTTCTTTTTTTTTTCCTTATTTGTCTATAAGAAGATACCTCAAAGGCAAATCCTTAATTTTTAAATGGCTTAGTTGCTCTACTAATAAAGAAGATGCAAATCTAGAACAAAAGAAAACTGAAAAACTGAAAGGCTGAAAGCTTCTCCTCTGAAAAGCAAAGGAAAACTGACCATTGTTCAGACAATAAAAAGCTAGAAAAACATAGAAAATTAAGGGAGAACACTTAAGCAGTGCAAATGTAATTTTGAGAATATTGGTTTTATATCTTTATTGCTTTTTCTATCCCTGTGGTTTTGATCTCTTTTCGTTAACTCTCACTTTTGGACCTCAGAACATGAAACTTTTAATTTTTACGTTTCACTATTTTGTATATTCTCTTTACATAAGATGGATACATATTCTAAATTTTCTAAAAGAAATAGCTGTTGAAGCAGAGTTGCCATGAGTATGCTAATAAATAATAAGTTTTAAGTACCAAATTAATCTTATAGACAGAGCATGCATTAATATCTACTCCACTCCCTCTCCAGTACATGAATAGCCTAACTAGCATGACTAGTGTTTTCAGTTGGCATCTAAAAATCATCATACAGAGTCAGGTAAACTCTGATCTACTATTAAAAGAAAGTTTAAAAACCTGTGCTGTTCATTTGGTAAAGGATAGACAGCTATTTTGAAAATAATGCTGTTTTTTTTTTTTCAATAAATATGTGTAATATGTTATATTGTTGTAATTGTTGCTCATCATTTGTACTGAACTGACACCTAAAAGCCATCTTCATGGAGCTAGATCCCATCACAATGTAGAAACACAGAATAAAAAGATGATGACTGGTCCTGGCCTATGCCCTAAGTAACTTGATAAACACTTCTTCCTTAGGATTCATTATCCTTAAAGCATAACTGATAAGGAGTTCTTTGATTAGAAATTTTACAAAGCAAACAATATCCTTCTTTGTTTTTCCACATTGAACTACTTCATTAAAGACAATGCTGAAATGATGAGAATCAAAGGAATAATTCATCATAACAGCCACTACACTATTACCGACAAAATTTCATTTTGCCTAACAATATTTGGTGTTTGATAAATCTCATTGGGGCAAGCTGGTCAAAATACCAACCAATTACAATTGCTAACTTATCTTCTGTACAGAACAAAAAGGTAATTGTTTTGAATGTTGACAGTTTCACAGATACAGTTAAGGTTAATGTAAAAACATAGACAGAAAATGAATTTCATAATGAAGCATGCCATAAAAGAGAAACCAGTATAGAATGTAGTGTATAATAGATGGCAACATTAACCTAGTGAAGGGACATCCAAAGACTTGCTGGGTGCCTAGGAGTAGCATCCTAGTGGTTCATTTTAACGAACTCATTCAATGCATGACCTTGTGTTACTTCCATGATTAATTCTGAATTAATATTAACCTGTAAGTAAGTGTCATTGAATTGGACTCCAGTCAGAATGACCTCAGTAATAGATATCTAAGCTGCACTAACTTCATATTAAGGTTTTACCATCTAAGCACAGTCAGTGATAAGCCGATTTGAAAAACATTTAATCTAAAGCCAATTTACTTATTAACTGAATTACCCACAAATTTGACTAACAGAAGGATTTTGTTCAAACAGCAGGTCATTGTAAAAAGATTGCCAGAGATATGACCATTTTTCTCCGGGTAAATTTTAAGCTGTCAAAGCCCTCAAAAATGAAAGTGCCATTGTGACTCCAGTGATCTCAATAATAAAATTCTCAGCAGGTTTGCTGATGTCAGTTTCCATGAAGGTTAGACAAACCCTTATGACTAATCATTTAGGTGGGAAAAAGGTTTTAAATCTTCAGTTCACTCACATTGGGGAGGGGATGGGAAATTACTTTTTTGCTCAACAGCTTGCAGTATCCAGACAGACTTTCATATTTAATCAAACTCAATTTAAAAATTATATCAGTTGCCTATTCACAGTACTCCAGCATGTCATCATTGCAAACTTTCCTTTGATAGGAAATTCACATTTTTTTCATGACCAAAATACACCTCTTCCTTCTTCTGCCAGTGCTGTTCTTCATCCTAAATAATAAATTTTCCTCTTTTAATATACCAACCGAAAGTCATAGCAGTGTCTTTCCAAAGCTGGGTTTTTTTCCAGTTTTTCTTATATGAAAGAAGCTCTTAATTCTCTTGCTCATTCTTATGGTGACCTTCTCTGTGGGTGTTGTGGAGTGAATTAGTTTTTATCATGGTCACCAAAAGTATGTGTGTGGTAATCAACCTCAGAGTAAGACATGTAAATATGAGTGTCTATATGAAGGTGAACTAGCTATCTAGTTTGACTACCCATTATAGACAATGAAGATACACTTAATGCAAACATTGGATCCTAACAATCAACTCAACTTAAAGTAAACTATTAAAGCACAAATCATTCACCTAAACGTTAACAACTAGTGTCATTTGCGATGTGCTAGAGCATAAGGCATTGATTTCAGCTGCTTTGGAAAGAACTTGCCCATTTTGAGCTGAATTACTCTTTGGACTCTACTATATCTATTATCTAGAGGCTCATTGTCTACAACATGAGCTTAAATATCTAACTATGGGGAAAGTTTCTATGTGCCAGCACCTAAAGGTAGACCCTTTAGTCTGTGAAATGAACCTTTCTAGCATTTTGGGCAGCATCTGGGAGCTTTTATTTGACTCTTTCATGGCCTTATCATGTTGGTGATTCACAAAAATATGACAAATGAAAACATCAGTTTTTCTCATTCTTCTTTGTCCTTAGTTTATTTAGTCTGTCCATACTAAATATGTGACCTTATATTTTATACTGTAGCATTTTATATGTCTGCTATGTACATATACAAGGCCTCTCAGTTCTTCTTGCTTAATATTCCAGTTCTTCTCTGATGATAATTCAGATTTCCCATCATTAGTTCACTTTCTTTTTTTTCTTTTTCTTTTTTCTTTTTGCCTTTTTTCTTTCCTTTTTTTTTCTTCCTTTCTTTTTTCCCCTTGTTTTCTTTTTATCTTTTTTTAAAAAAATTGCTAATTAAAAGCATTAATGAGTTCAGTCCCAAGGACAAACTCTGATAAGTACATCATTACCTACTTTCTCCCACTGAATGCATCTTGTTACAGCAACTGCAAAAGCTGTTGTCATGATTTTTAGCTAGAGTGTACATTACTCATCCATCATAGTTTCCTCTCTAGTACCATAACAAATACCACACTGAAGACCAGATGGATTTGCTTAGTGATGTTCCTGTGCCTAAAATTCTTTTATTCTTCCCTTTACTCCCTGTGACTTTGAAATTATTAATTAATTATGAGAGTCAGTTGCAAATTTTTTTTTCTCCTTATAACCATCAGTAACCCATAGATGTATATCCTGACAATGAAAGGGAGAGCTGTTTCAAAGTGATTTTGATAGCATGCTATTGATATTGTCATAATTTGTAGATTTTGTTAACAAATGGTCACAAGAGCATTATTTCTAACTGTCTGTGTATTTATATGCATGTGTGTTTTTCAGTACACAAGTGACCAATTAAATTCTTAAATTCTCGTAACAAAACCTTAGTTTATTAGTAATGCACCACACAGAAGCTGTTGAAGTAAAACAGGGGCTTGTAACAGGGCTGCCCGAAAGTTCAGCTGCAAGATTTTAATAGAGACCTTGAAAATACAAGCCTAAGATGATAAGGGAGTCCTCAGGGCTATAAGGAACTCATCAGTGGTTAGTCCAAGACTTTAAAGGAATGCAACCTTGGATGCTGACTGTAAGATGCTCTAGAGAGAACAAAAGTAAGAAAATCTGTTCAACATATGTAATATATAACATATATAGAAAATTCTAATATACCTCAAAATTGAGGACAAGCAAAGAATTAAGAAGATGCTGTGAAGAGTAGCAAATGTATTAGACACGAGTGGACCAGACCATTGTCCAACTCCACCAACACCACCATTCCCTCCCAGTGAAAAAAAAAGGGGGGATTCTAATGACTTCTTGTAAAAATATGTTGAAAAGAGTGAGCATGAGACCAGAAAAAAGAGTAGATACTAACAAGTTTGTGCACATTATTTTTAAGTGTTTCATTATTAGGAATAAGCTGTAGTGATTGAGTTAAGACTAACAAAAAATACCAGCCTTCATGTATAAGGTAAGTTTCTTTAGTTCATATAGATTGCATTAGGTGTCCGGTCTGCTACCCCCTGATCAGGGACTGGCTACCAAATCTGGATCCAACAGAGAGAATTGGACCTATAGAGGATTTTCCCTATTTCTAGTATTCAAGACAGCAGACCATATTGTCAGCTTTTGTGATCGCTTATAGGAGCACAAAACAGGTGAAAATATTAATACATTGCAGTAATACCTTCATTTCTATGATGAAAAAGGTTATACACTATTCAAAAAAGTTGAGAATCCCATTGTCCTGGTTTCAGCTGGGATAGAGTTAATTTTCTTCCTAGTAGCTGGCATAGTGCTGTGTTTTGGATTTAGGATGAGAATTATGTTGATAACACACTGATATTTTAGTTGTTGGCAAGTAGTGCTTATACTAGTCAAGGACTAGTCAGGGACTTTTTAGCTTCCCATGCTCTGCCAGGTGCACAAGAAGCTGGGAGGGGGCACAGCCAGGACAGCTAACCCAAACTGACCAAAGGGCTATTCCATATCATATGATGTCATGCTCAGTATATAAACTGGGGGTTGTTGGCTGGGGGGCAGTGATCACTGCTCGGGGACTGGCTGGGCATCAATCAGCGGGTGGTGAGCAATTGCGTTGTGCACCACTTGTTTTGTATATTCTTTTATCATTGTTATAATTATTACTTTCTCTTCCTCTGCTGTCCTATTAAACTGCCTTTATCTCAACCCACAGGTTTTACTTTTTCTTTCTCTGATTCTCTCCCCCATCCCACCAGGGTGGGAAGGGTGATCAAGCAGCTGTGTGATGCTTAGTTGCCAACTGGGGTTAAACCACAGCACCATCTATTCTTCTATAAGCTCTATAACTATAAGCTCTTGAATAATTCTGCTGGCAAAATATTAAAAGGTTGTTTTGGGTTTTTTTTAAAACACTTTTTTCTCCACTTTCATGTGTCTTATAAAATCATCTCAAACTTTGTCAGGTAGACTGATTCATATTGCTTTTCTCAAAACACACATCATGTTTACTGATCTTTAGAAGTACTGGCTTATCCACTTTTGCCTTCCAAAATGTTCTTGGATGAGATAAAATCCAATAAAAAATTATGGATAGTTTATATGCAAGTGTATTTGATTTTCCTAATTCATTTCTAATTGCATTTTATGATACTAGAAGAATAATATTTTTATTTACATAGATTTAGTAGTAGTAGTAGTAGTTTAATTGATTTTGACTACCTATACTTTGTTCTTTGGGTCAAACATAGGTGACAGGTGATTTTTAAAATTTTAAGATCTTTTTGTCATTTTGTGAATTTGACCTTATATATATACACTGATACTTGTAACTAGAGAGCAAGAGAAGTCTAAGTTACAGAAATTCTACCATCTTTTTCTAATGCATGTCTTTCTCTGTGTTTCTGTTGCATGATTTTCTGTGTTAAAGAGTCAAGAAAAAGGATCTGACGTATGTATTCATGATCCAGATAGATGTACATAAAGTTCTATTAGGTCTTGACTAGGCACTATCTAGCAAGAATTTGCAAAAAAAGAAGTCTGTATCACCAGAGAAATTATTTTTTCTTCATAATCTCTTCAGAAGCTATTCCATGAAAAATGGGAATTTCCCTAGAAGTAAAAGAAAAAAGCAGCTCTTTACTGAAAAACAAGCAAGCAAACAAACAAAAAGCTTAGGCAAGACACACAAAAAGCGTGCAAGATTTAGTAGGTTACATGGGTTGGAGAAGTAGCCAAGTGAAAAGTCCCTGAGGTGTGGTAGAGTAAGACAGATTCTGACTTCATAATTTGGTGGAAAGGCCCTGTTCTGCAAGTGAAGGTATCTGTATGTTGCGGGGTATTTCAGTTGCCAATCCAAAGAACATTCCAAAAACTGGAATTACTCCAGAATATTCACAGTATTTTGGAAAAACAACAACTTTGATCTACTGAAAAACTGTGGTTTAATTTTCAGTCTACCAGGACCCTCAGTTCCTTATGTGTTAAACTCCTTTTCATCCAGACTGTATTTTTGGACAGGTTATTCGAATCAAAGAGCAGGATTTTTCAGTTGTCTCCACTGAGATTTGTGAGGCTTTTGTGAACTATTCCTTACTATATTATTGACCTGTTGTATAATCCAATGTAAGTCATCTTACTTTTTCATCTCTCTGTTTCCTTATTCTCTTTTTTTACTTAGAAAGTATCAATCTCATGCTAGAGTTGTTGGTTTTTTCTTTCAATTTTTTGTGAGTTTTTTGGTTAGTTTGGTTTGGGATTTTTTTTTGTTGTTTTTTTTTCTTGGCACGGTATTAAACAGAATGAGCTCTTTCCTGGTAAGTCATTCTTGTTCCTATAATTCAAGTAATACAATGTAGTAAACATTTGCTGCAAAGACTCCTTTAAAGAGTTTGCTACTTGAGAATTCTTTGCCCGTAGTTAGCTCAGGAGCAGTGCAAGTTTTGGGAGAAGAGAGAGAAAATTGGAATACCTCCTTAAAGTAAGTAAGTTTTACCACTAGAGGTGAGCCTGTTGGAGGTAAAAGGATTGGGTTTTTTATTAAGAGGTTCAACATCTGGAACTTCTTTTTCTGTTTGGGGGTTTTGTGCGTTTTTTACTGGAGACCAGAGTGGGCAAACATCATTGGTATCCATGGGTATTTCACATGTGCTCGTGTGATTATTCCAACATGTCAGCAAGACATCTTGGACCAGGGAAAGCAGGGAAACCACACTGAGGAACACCTTTTTATAATACATATATTGAAACAGAGTGACTTTGAACGTGTACTATATTGACAGAGGTCTCTATATATACTCAAAAGAATAATGTCTGTTCATTACTTCTCTTTCAGCATTCAAGGCACCACAATTGTTCTCAGTCTTGTAGCTTGGAATGAAAGGGAGTCCGAGATACATTTCAAGGGTGAGTACATTTTGGATTTGAATCACCTAAGTTAATGGACTGAAGGAGGCTTATATCTCAGTACTGAAATCATGTTCAATTTTTTTGTGGTCATTTATTCTCATAACATTCTTTGTAGCAGCAATGTCCCAAGCTCACTTTTCTGTTCATATTCAAAAGATAATTTAGCTAATGAATCATAACAGATTCACAAGAAATTCATACTATATAAGTTCCATGAACAAATCTGTTTTCTCTCTGTTCTATTATGCATGAAAAATGATAGATGATTAAACCATCCCAAATGTCCCCCAGATTTTTTTCCGGAAAGCAATTTTGATTGTGTAAGTAAAGCAACATACACTGCTGTGATGTGTTGCCATATCATCATAGCTATATTGTTCTTTTTACCTAAGTACAGAAGACAACTGAATCTGTTGAAGAACTGTGCAAATAGACCAAAGAAAGTGAGATGTTAAAAGAACATGTAAATTTTTAAACATTCTGTTTATGTTCAATTAAAAGATCCTTATAATTTACCTATATTTATTTATGGCTGTGTCATGCATTTCCTTTTCCTTGTTACCAGAGTGAACTGCTTTGTTCTGCAACTTAAAAATTGATATGGACATCTCAATAATATAAATGTATTAATATTTTATTACTGGCCTAAATTATGGCTTTTATTCATACATAGATGAGAGAGATAATTCACTCATTTATCACTAATAAAACCATTAATAAGTTTCATATCTAGCAATAGCCATATAATTATATTTTTAAAGCTATTAAAAATGATAAATTTAGATATAATGGCCTGATATCAATGTAGATAATGAACTGGCATTTCCTCAGATTGTGTGCATATACTACTTGAGCTCATAGTCTGTAAGGAGTTACTAAAGAAGGAAAGAAAAACGTAACTAAGCATATTGATTTTATTTTGCAAAATATTTATTGGTTTTATTTTTTTCTTTAACATTTAGATAGAAGATAAATGCCTTCCAGAACTCACAGATAAAAACATTTCAGAGTCAATTTTCAAACAAGTTGCTCATCTAGTCATTAACTTACATGCATTTAGAGATAACTTGGAAAGGAAAACATGAGTTTGTACTACTTTTATAACTTAGAAATCATGACTAAGAGCTCTACCTGCTCAGAGCCATAGAAAAAAAAAAGTAAGTAAACACAAATGGAGTACCTAGCAGCCAGGAGGGAGGACTAAACCATAAGATAATGTTTTAAAAATTATGAAGAAGTGTTTGCTCAAATTATCTCCAGAATTTGTATATCTTCTAGAGCCCTAAGTTAGACATGACTGTAGGATTAGGATTCATAGTTTGAAACTTTATCCTGGCATTATCTTTGTTATTTTTTATGGACAATTGGTTTATTCTTTCTTTTACATAGAGCCAAAGGACCAATTCCTGCCACACACCATTTAGTAGAAAAACCCTAACTGTCAAACACATGAACATTGGAAGCTGTGTATCAACATTTGCCTTACCCTTATGATTTTAAACGACATCTCCCTATTCATTTGGCCATAGAAACCTATTACAGGGTAACATGATACCAGCAAGCTCTGAAGAAAGGCAGAATTTAGGACAACAAAATGTTCTTTTATGTTTCTTAATGGTTAATCTATGTAGCAGAAGAAAGTTGGCTGTTGGGGAATCTTAGACACACAATTTTCAAACCTCATGGTATGTAGATTTTATGTGTTTAGCTTTGACTTGAGAATTTCACTCCAGAAAGGGAAATTTCACCCCAGGATCTGTCAATCAGAAAAGGAAGGTTAAAGAAAGCGTACCTCCCTTGATGAACAAGGATGGTGACCTAGTATCAACAGACAAGGAAAGAGCTGAGGTACTCAACAACTTCTTTGCCTCAGTCTTCACTGGCAACGTCTCTCCTCACCCCTCCCGAGTCAATGGACCACAAGATGGGGACTAGGGGGGTAAAGCCCCTCCCACTGTAAGGGAAGATCAGGTTCAGGATCACCTGAGGAACCTGAACATACATAAGTCCAAAGGTCCTTTCCAACTCAAAGCATTCTATGATTCTATGATTTTATGATTCTATGATCTACAAACCAAGTGACCAACCTGTAGAAACACAAATAGATGAGAAAAAGTGTAAAAAAATAGTTAAGATCATTTAGGTGGCATCTTATTCAGTGATCATGTCTTGAAGGAAACTATAAGAGGCAAAATACATTTCATTTTGTTTCAGATGCTACATATGATTTCTTATGCTTGAGTTCCATAATCCTTGGTGATTAAGAATATGTTGTACCAGCTTTTCTAACAAGCCAACATTTGTACCAATTAGTTCTACTAGAACAGAATTCTATTTATGGGTGCACTCAAACATGACAGGTATACTGCTTTGATTTTCCGTGACTTAAATGTAGCATAAACACTCTTAAAATCACATCAGAGCAACATTCTGTGAATTAGTTGTGAACTCCCCTTTTCAGTTGTGTTAGACTTTGCTAGAGATTGCAAGGAGAAATTATACTCTTGAATGAGAGGAGACTTGTCAATACATGTTAAAGTATAAGATCTTTAACTGATGGTATTTCTTCAAAAGAAGAAGAGTTGTGGAATATTTTGACATGAATCATTCCAGGAGTGAACAAACATGCAGAAATAGAATGGCCATTTTACCCTAGCAAACTTCTCCACCTGTCTCACATACAATTGCTCTAAAAGTCTAAGCTACACAGTCAATTAAATATAATTTAATTTATTTAGTCAATTAAAAGTAAACAAAAATCTTTTTAAATTATTCTGTTAATTTGTCAACAAATATATCTTTATTCNTTTCAGAGTCAATTTTCAAACAAGTTGCTCATCTAGTCATTAACTTACATGCATTTAGAGATAACTTGGAAAGGAAAACATGAGTTTGTACTACTTTTATAACTTAGAAATCATGACTAAGAGCTCTACCTGCTCAGAGCCATAGAAAAAAAAAAGTAAGTAAACACAAATGGAGTACCTAGCAGCCAGGAGGGAGGACTAAACCATAAGATAATGTTTTAAAAATTATGAAGAAGTGTTTGCTCAAATTATCTCCAGAATTTGTATATCTTCTAGAGCCCTAAGTTAGACATGACTGTAGGATTAGGATTCATAGTTTGAAACTTTATCCTGGCATTATCTTTGTTATTTTTTATGGACAATTGGTTTATTCTTTCTTTTACATAGAGCCAAAGGACCAATTCCTGCCACACACCATTTAGTAGAAAAACCCTAACTGTCAAACACATGAACATTGGAAGCTGTGTATCAACATTTGCCTTACCCTTATGATTTTAAACGACATCTCCCTATTCATTTGGCCATAGAAACCTATTACAGGGTAACATGATACCAGCAAGCTCTGAAGAAAGGCAGAATTTAGGACAACAAAATGTTCTTTTATGTTTCTTAATGGTTAATCTATGTAGCAGAAGAAAGTTGGCTGTTGGGGAATCTTAGACACACAATTTTCAAACCTCATGGTATGTAGATTTTATGTGTTTAGCTTTGACTTGAGAATTTCACTCCAGAAAGGGAAATTTCACCCCAGGATCTGTCAATCAGAAAAGGAAGGTTAAAGAAAGCGTACCTCCCTTGATGAACAAGGATGGTGACCTAGTATCAACAGACAAGGAAAGAGCTGAGGTACTCAACAACTTCTTTGCCTCAGTCTTCACTGGCAACGTCTCTCCTCACCCCTCCCGAGTCAATGGACCACAAGATGGGGACTAGGGGGGTAAAGCCCCTCCCACTGTAAGGGAAGATCAGGTTCAGGATCACCTGAGGAACCTGAACATACATAAGTCCAAAGGTCCTTTCCAACTCAAAGCATTCTATGATTCTATGATTTTATGATTCTATGATCTACAAACCAAGTGACCAACCTGTAGAAACACAAATAGATGAGAAAAAGTGTAAAAAAATAGTTAAGATCATTTAGGTGGCATCTTATTCAGTGATCATGTCTTGAAGGAAACTATAAGAGGCAAAATACATTTCATTTTGTTTCAGATGCTACATATGATTTCTTATGCTTGAGTTCCATAATCCTTGGTGATTAAGAATATGTTGTACCAGCTTTTCTAACAAGCCAACATTTGTACCAATTAGTTCTACTAGAACAGAATTCTATTTATGGGTGCACTCAAACATGACAGGTATACTGCTTTGATTTTCCGTGACTTAAATGTAGCATAAACACTCTTAAAATCACATCAGAGCAACATTCTGTGAATTAGTTGTGAACTCCCCTTTTCAGTTGTGTTAGACTTTGCTAGAGATTGCAAGGAGAAATTATACTCTTGAATGAGAGGAGACTTGTCAATACATGTTAAAGTATAAGATCTTTAACTGATGGTATTTCTTCAAAAGAAGAAGAGTTGTGGAATATTTTGACATGAATCATTCCAGGAGTGAACAAACATGCAGAAATAGAATGGCCATTTTACCCTAGCAAACTTCTCCACCTGTCTCACATACAATTGCTCTAAAAGTCTAAGCTACACAGTCAATTAAATATAATTTAATTTATTTAGTCAATTAAAAGTAAACAAAAATCTTTTTAAATTATTCTGTTAATTTGTCAACAAATATATCTTTATTCATATACACATAAAGAATTAAACTACAGGATTGTACAATTCTTATACTAAATAAAGTATTTTAGTTGCCTTAACCCAACCTTCAGGCATGCTGACTTCTAGAATAGAATCCAGAAATCAGTTGGACCCTGAGTCACAGGGCTCCAGATCAGAATTTCTTTTTTGCCTCCAAGAGCCTTGAACCCTTTTCTGAACACTGGCAAGGCTTCCAGAAAGAGTCCCTCAATACACATCCTTATTCCAACTAGTCACATGGTGATTAAGAGAAAGAAAATTGTTGCAGCGAGATTGTCACTTTTTGGCTTACAGTACTCCAGCCATTTAGCAACAAGGTATGTTATTATATAGACTTTTGGTAATATCAGTGATCTCAACTTCATTTTTTAGGGGTATGATCATCTTAAGTATTATGCATGGTCTCTAAGTGTTTCTGGCATCAGGTCTCTCAGATAATTGATCTCAGGAAAGACTTAATTTCAAGAGAGGAGACTGAATGAGTGAAGCATTTTCATTCAGAATTTTTGGACCAAGGTGCCTTAGCTCCACAGGAAATTGTATTATAGATACCAAGATTTTTTTCCATCTATCCCCTAATGTCTCTTTATTTATGGTTAATTACACAGTTTTCAGCTTGTAGCTACTGCCAAAGAAACAACAATGCAATTATGAATACACTTTGCAAATAAGTAATTTTCTTTTATTTTGGGAGCTCTTGTTAAGAAGTAGAGGTATGATGTAAAATATCTATTTATCTATCATCTGCTTATGTATGTTTGAATATCTTCGCATTGATTCACTGGGAGGAAGAGAGTTATAGAGACTTTTATTTAGGTCAGGAATACATAGGAAGGAATAAATTATGTTATCTTCTTCTAATTCATGGTTTAATACTGTTAGATCTTGCTTTAAAAATCAGAAAATCCTAACTAATATATGGTTAATCATGATTCATCTGGTTTCAAAGAGATATAGATTAGATATAGATGATATAGAGATATAGATATATAGGTATAGATATAGATAGATATATCTTTCATATATCCACGCCTGGCAGCAATTCATATCTTCATGTAGCTATTGAGATGTTTAACTAGTCTTGGTGTTACAAATTGTTTTAACTACTTATTACAAAAGCATTTCACAGGTATTATTAGCTGGAAGTAAAATTTCTGAAGAAAACCTGAACTACTTTCGTAATAACAAAACTGCTGCACAACAGCAGCTGGAGAGAGGAGTGAGAACATGTGAGAGAAACAGCTCTGCAGACACCAAGGTCAGTGAGGCAGTCTGTCCCCCTGCAGCCCATGGAGGTTAACGGTGGAGCATATACTCACTTGCAGCCCGTGGAGGACCCCACACCAGAGCAGGTGGATGTGCTCAAAGGAGGCTGTGACTCCATAGGAAGCCCATGCCTGGAGCAGGCTCCTGGCAGGACCTGTGGACCCATGGAGAGAGGAGCCCACACTGGAGCAGGTTTGCTGGCAGCACTTGTGACCCTGTGGGGGACCCACACTGGAGCAGTCTGTTCCTGAAGGACTGCACCCCGTGGAAGGAACACGCGCTGGAGGAGTTCATGAAGAACTGTAGCCCATGGGAGACATTCTCTCACACTGGAGAAGTTTGTGGAGAACTGTCTGCCATGGGAGGCACCCCATGCTGGAGTAGGTGAAGAGTGTAAGGAGTCCTCCCCCTGAGGAGGACAGACATGCAGAGACAATGTGTGATGAACTGACCACAACCCCCATTCCCCAGCCCCCTGTGCTGCTCAGCGGGAGGAGGTAGAGAAATCAGGAGTGAAGCTGAGCCGAGGAAGAAGGGAGGGGTGGGGGAAAGGTGTTTTAAGATTTGGTTTTATTTCTCATTGTCCTACTCTGATTTGATTGGTAATAAATTAAATTACTTTCCCCCAGTTGAGTCTGTTTTGCCCGTGATGGTAACTGGTGAGTGATCTTCCCCTGTCCTTATCTTGACCCACAAGCCTTCCATCATATTTTTTCTCCCCCTGTTGTGCTGAGGAGGGGCAGTGATAGAGTGGCTTGGTAGGCACTGGCTTCCAGACAGTGTCAACTCACCACACCTTTATAGTTGACGGAGAGAATTAAATACTTCTGAAGGTGATAGAAAAGGCCTATACGATAGAAGCAGCCAATATGAGGTTTGTCACACATCTGTCTGGGAACAGGTCCTTGCATGAATATGAAAATTAGATGTCTTTGTGTAGTAGGGGAAACATTGTAGTATAAATTCTGTGGATACCAATTGCACAAGGTAGAAGAGAATGAGAGGATGTGGCATGACTCGAGAATGATGAGTTGAGCACCCAAAAAAACAATAAAGGAGATATCATGGCACCCTGGTCATTTTTGAACATTTCATTTTTTCATCAAAATATTATTTAAAATAAAATGTATAACATTTTCAGAGGTCAGAAATTCATAATTTCATATCACTGCTAAATATTAGGACTGAGAAAGGCCGCCTTTGATCTGTTTTTCATTCAGTAAAAGGAAATGGAGACCACAGTTATTTATGAGTCCTCATTGCCTACTAGCATGTTTTTGGGATAGGGTAGCAAGGGCTATTAGACCAAGGCAGGCAGGCCTAGAACCAAAGATTTAATTACATGTACAGGTACATGAACTACAATGTCATCATGATTGTGATTTAGTTGTTTACGAATAGATATCTATCATCATTTGAGATGTGGTAGATCATCAGAGATATCTCATGTTGTTCACAGAATTTCACAACTTCCTGGAGACCTGTATCCTTCTAGAATGGCAGCTAGAGGTCATATAGGACAATCAACGGGATCTCACATGCCACTAGTTACTATATTTATATAACTGAATTAAGCCCAACTTGTCAGCTCTATTTCAGTGAAATCAATATTCTGATAACTTTGTTAGATTTTAAACAATAGCTGTCAGATAGGACTCCTGAAGATTTGGAAGGATGTCCCTGCCTGTGTGAGTCATAAAAGACTTTGGCAGGAAGCAGGTAGGGAATGTACAGGCGTGTCAGAAGTCTAACTTAGGTAGCATAGGGTCTGATCAGGGAGAGCCTTTCACTCTTTATTGACTTTAGAGATCTATGGCAGGAATTAATAATTTTTTATTTATGATTTAGATAGTATCTATGTCAATGCCTTCCATATAGAATAACTTGCCTTTCTGGAGTTGGTAGACTTATGCTAAGAAAAGTACACTGTAGGGGGCTTAGCTATTTTTGTTGCTGAGCCATAGGACTGTTTGAACTTCTGTCATAAAAATTCTGTGTCTGTACTGGAAAAGAAAAAAAGGAAGATTAATGCCATATCTAAAAAAAAAAAAAAAAACAAAAGACCTAACAAAAACTTATCAAGTGGTGTTTAAATTACTAGATACAATCCATTGAGAAACACCTGGAAAAAGTAAAGGGTCCTAAATGGAGATAAAATTATTTATCTTTCAGATTCATATAATATTATTAAAGCCACTAACTAATTGTACTTCAACTTTCAACTGAATTACATCTAGAAATTCAAAATTACATTTTACATATTAAGTTTATGTAGCTGTGTTTAGTACTTGTCTTCTCATCTTTAGGGACATGTTTTCTTAAGGAATATACAAGCTGAAAATTGATCTGTCTGGTAACCAGCATTGCCAAAATTAATTCTCACCTTACGTTATAGGAATTGTAAGAAGCAAATTCTCTGCTGGCCTAGCTCCATTAGAAGTCAATGAAGTAATGTCACGAGAGAATGTGGCAGTGGTTCCAAGTGTATTTTGCGATTATTTTAACAACAACCATTAGGTATTTTATTTTAAATATATTCTGTTCTATATCCTCTTTGTCCATACCAACATAATATATTACAAAGAATAGTTTATTATTCCTGGCTAATTTATGCAGTCTTGCAGGCCACCTTTAGTACGTTAGACTTACAGTTAGTATATTTATTTTTCCACTAGTAATTACATCCTGCCTAATTTCTGCTACTGCCTTTGCACTTATAATGCCAAAATTTTTAAAATAAGTTAAACCTAAGAACATTTATCCAGTTACACTGAGGGTGATTCTTCTTCATTGGAGTAAACAGTGATGTTAAGTGATTATATCTATGTCTCTTAGAAGCTTTTTAGAACGGTTGTCCTCTGACTTCTTTTCCAGGACCACTTATTGTGCGTGTGTGTATGCGGTTGTTTTTCCCTAACTGTACAGTGCATTGTAAGATTTAAAGTGTCATCTCACTAGAGGTTAATAGTATTGAATGTTGGCTCCAAACATCATTTAGAGATTATGATCTCAGCTGCATACTTCATGAATAGCTAATTGTTTAATCTGACATTGCTCATCTATAGGAAGGAAATGTATAAGAAATCTGATCTTTATTTGAATAATAATTTCATTAGAATTTCCCAAACTAATCACCTTCTCACACCAAACATTTACTTCTCTTAGATATTTACATGTTGCAGCAACAATGTGAGTAACAATATTTGTTATTTTCTAATTATGTTTCAGTCCACAACATATAAAACCAAAAATGCCTTATAAGGCTTGTAAATCATCAGCTAAGTTTCCAGCACTGTTTTCTAAAAATAATGACACTTCTCCGCAGCCCATCCAGGAATCCTATCTTACCTCTATAATCATTAAATATACTCATCCTAAATTTAAGTCAATTAAGGCAGTTAAGCCAGCAGACACAGCAGTTTATGTAGGAGTTCCTGGGCTCTGCTTCATAATCTCCTAGATCTCCTGGGAACCTTGTCCAAGATCTCATGGGAGGTCTCTGAGGAACATCAGGGTGCCTGCTGCTGGCAGGAAAGGATCACCATGAGGAGCTGTGACTGTCAAGCTCTAGCAGCTTCTAACAAGTTCTGTCAGCTGTTCTTGACCAGAGGGGTCAGCTTTTGTCCCAGCTGACCCCTGGTGAGGGATGGTCAGGCACCCTTGCAGCAGGTGTGGGGGAGAGCGCCATATAAGGGCTGATCTTGAGTACAGCTGATGGAAGCAGCTAGCAGATGTAGTCTTCTATGCAGAAAGGTGTCAGGAGCTCTGCTGAGGGTAGTGTATGTGTACTCAGTGATGGTGATGAGGTGCTGCGCAGCAGCCCCTGGAGCAGCTGTCCCTGTAATATCAGAGGCTTTGACCCAGACCAAGTTCCTGGGATCACAGCTATACAGCACTAGAACTGCAGGGAATGTCTGTGACTTCTTGCTGTGGCAGGGAGGAATACTTCTTGTCTGCAGGACGTGGGCATACTAGTGGACTACCTGTGCTTCCAAATAAAGGAGCTGGAGGAGATCAGCAGACATTCTCACCTCTGGTACTACAGAGTAGTACTCTAAGACCCTGCAGTTTCAAGAGCCTGAGTTCAGAATCCTGAGAGGAAGGAAAAAGGTAAATAGCAGGATCTTTGACAGAAGACTTTAGCCTGCTCAGGGACCTGCTTGCAAGAGTTCAATAGGAGATGGTTCTGGTGAGAAGAGGGGTTTAGGAGTGCTGCTTGAGTTGTTTTGTTTGGGTTTTTTGGTGTTTTGGGGGTTGAAGGGGTGTGTGTGTTTAGATTCACCTTCTTCAAGATCAAGAATGGTCCATCATGATGACTAGGTTATCAAGCAAAGGTGGCAGGAGATCTGCATGGATGAAAAAAGACATCCTCACTAAATTCAAACACAAGAAAAAAAACAAGATGTGGAAGCGGGAAGAATATACAGGCATTGTCTGAGCATGTGGAGATGAGGTTTAGAAGGCTAAAGCCCACCTGATATTGAATCTAGCAAGGGTTGTGAGGAGCAGTGGGAAGGGCTTCTACAGGTACGTCAGCAGTAAAAGGAACTTTGGAAAATGTGGCCACCCTGCTGAATGGGGCAGAGGAGCTGGTGACAGAGGAATTAAAGTCATTGAATATCTTGGCCTGTTCCTTCACATTGGTCTTTACCGGTAAGATTTGCCTTCAGAAGTCCCAGGTCCCTGAGGCCCATGGGGAGGCCTGGAGCAAAGACAGAGGGAGGCTTAGACTACATAATATTCAGAAATAATATTCAGAGACCCTTCCAACCTCAACTATTATGCGAGTCTGATGTCAAGTTATAAGACAGTAGATTCTACAAGGAAGACAGTTTCATTATCACAATTATTTTAAGTCTTTGCGTAATTATGCTCAGGTAAAAGGAAACTTGGACTGCAAAATTGTTCTTAAGAAGGATTCCAGATAAAGATACTGAAATACAAAATAAGATTTATACTCTTCTTGTAACAATTGAATGTTTTTTTGTGTCTTATGTTGTAGTAGTCATACATGACTAGCTTCATGATACATATCTTTGCTAACAATTTATCTAATTTTATCTGTCACTTCATGACACCTTACAAAATACTTACTTAAATGTACGTGTACAGTGATGTACAATTAAAATACTTCTCAGTTTTGAACATCAGTGTTTATGTTTCCAAAAGAAGTTCTATTTAAATGAATTGAGTAAATGAATTCGTCATGGAAAGCCATTTTCTTGCAAATATGACAGAGAAGTCTGTTTATCATGGGAAACACTTCCTTCGCTATTTTTTTTTGTCATTAAGAAACATGAAAATTCAAAACAGTCCTGTCAAGTAATTTCTTTCATGAAATATAGTATCTTTAAGACATAAAAACTTACATTAGAGAGCTTTTCATAAACCTGTTACAAATATTTCAGTAATTTAATGTCAACACTTTTTCCTGATGGGGTTATTTATTCTTTTTAAATAAATAATACAATTTGTATAAGTCAATGCCTACTAAAGATTTTGACAAGGCATTATGTGTTATTTTGGTAATGACTGTAACTAGATTTACAAAAAAACAAAATACTTATCATACAGCCGCAATGATCCTTGTGGAAAAATAAAGGAAAAAAATTCTTCCTGTATTCAGGAAAAAAAAAATAGTTTGTGAAATGTGCAGTCTAAACTTAATACCTTTTCAGGCAAAGTATGTATTTAGTAAAATATTTTTGATGGGAATGAGAACTAAGAGGGAAAACACTATTGTCTTTAACTTAAATTTCCTAAGGCAATGACATTTAAGTACTGTCAGAAGATTTATTTACAGATATTATTCATTAAGCTTTGGTTTCTGCATGGATTTGGGATTTTTAAATTTCCTGATACTATTCATTTACCTTTTTTTCTTGAGGCAATTAAAAAGTTCTCATAACGAAATGTATATTAAAAAAACAAGTGGAGAAAATGTTCACTGGGCTTATAGAAAGAGATAATTAAACCGAGCACATTTCTTCCCAAATGATTTTATTCTGATGTAGAATCTGCTCATACATCTAAATTTTTCTATTTTGCCACTCACTTTTCAATTATAACCTTAAGGGAAGGAATATTGACATTGCGACCTTCAGGGATATAGGAGAACTTGGAAACTTTGATGGGCACACGTTGACATGTAGATTCAGATAATTTAATTTTAAAATGAACTCTATTTAGTTAGGCATTTATAAAAATTAAAATTGAAAATTAAAAATTAACTTCATGATAATTAATTTCACTGTTTAAAGAAGGCTAGAAACATACAGCACTGGATATTAAATCTTCATGCTATCTGCAGCCCTGATTCAGTTGAAAAACAGGTTTTAGGTCTGACACAAATCTAAAATTGAATCCTGATATATATTTGCCCAGTAGCCTGAGAGAGCCTGAATTCCTTTATTTGGCAAGCTGCCCTCGCACGTTCTGAGAGGCATTAGTCTCTCACTGAAGGATGGTACAATGTGAGGTCAATGCTCTCATCACCTTCTGCACTCACCTTATTTAACTCATTATTAGCAACCATACACCTGGTGTTATCAGCTATACATAAGAAATCCCCGGGTACTACAGTCTGCATTTCTTATCTCTGAAGTGTGTGTGGAAAAAGGTAAAACTCATTTCATTAAACAGATCCCTATTGTCTAGTGCTCTAAAAAGGTTCAAGAATATAAATTATTTTTTCTGAAGTCACTTGGAATCTGTACTCACAATATTGCCTCCATATTTACCTTTGTAAACAGTGGGGGAAAAGAAGAGGAAAAAACAAACCCAATCAAAATCCAGATTATGCTAATTTGGGACATCGGATTTCATCACTTTTAAAGGGGATCTACCATTAAAATGAAGACTTTAAGGTAGAAAAGCATGCTTCCTTTAGTCTGATGGAATAACGAACCATCGTTTTAAGTGCAGTGGCCACCATCAGGAATTCACATGCTTAACTTGTTCCAAACGTCTGAATTATATAGTGCAGAACTAAAGGCAGAATTACCCCCAAAGGATGCCACTTTAGGAGTCTCTCTCTTTTGGTTGTGGCAAAGTGATTCATAGTTTAAATTAAGAACTTCCAGAACCCTGCGGGGTGAAGCTACTTCATTGGCTTCTGTGATTCTCAGAAGTAATTTTTCTTTCTCTCGGTCTGTGCTGTAAAATCCATGGCAGACATAAGCTTTCACAGAGGAACATGAGAACAAAACCTAAGTTGGGACAGCTTTGAGAATAAAATCGGGGGTGGGGGGTGG
>VYZW01062836.1:39354-51827 GCA_013401315.1 Balaeniceps rex
ATTACAAATTGTATCAAGGAACTTCAAAATATGAGACTTGAGGGGGGGGGGGGAAGGGTGTAATCCTAACACATATTGCTCAGCAAAACCAGTACATAGTGGACTTGTATTTTCTCTTCTACATACTTCTTCATTATCTCCTGACTCAGTATTTTTGTCTATACCATCCATCTCACACCACAACTTTCTGCTATTTTTGGTTTCCTTTCTGTTTATTTTTGTCTTCTGACATGACATAAAAAAAGTTTTTAACACATCTTTGCTTTCAGGCACATGGTCTCCCTTTTCTTTCTGTTGATATCTTATGATCTTTCTCTTTAATTCCACAAAAGGTCTCTCTTTTTCTGTGTTTCCCATGTGCCTGCCTGGGCACAAGCCAGCATACTGGCTTGACATTAAGTTTCTGCATTTCAGTGTGTGAACTTCAGTTTCTGTTTTTTTCTGGAAAAAACTTCAGATTGAAGGAACTCTGGCTGACAGTTCTTCTGGGTGCTTTTCAATGGGAATAATTGTTGAAAAGAGCAATGATCATTCCTCCAATTGTCAATATTAGAGTCATATGAAGCAAATTTCAAAAAATAATTTATATTGCGATTTATGTTGTTGATGACTGAACTACCATTATTCACCACTTTCCACATATTATGGAACCATGAGGAAATTATCCTCTGACTGTGTTCTTCCTGGTGAGTGAGAAGTGTTTATGTTTATTAGTTAAGTTAGCAGTGAAAACTGAAGAAACATTAATTCTCTGGCAATCTGTCCATTGCTTTGTTTTCTTGGAAATTTGAAGGAAATTAAATCTGTTATACTAGGTGCTACCTTCCTTTCAACTTAAAATCACAGTTTATAATACACAAAATTGTTGGTCTTGTTTTTTAGCACTCTTCATTCAACAATTAAATATAAGGCAGCATCTTTCAAGGTTGTTCTGTTGACTCATTCTTATCAGAGAATAGAGCCCTGACAACGTCCTATGGTTTGGTAAAACACCGAGGAATTGTAGCACGTGATTATCACAGCACTTTTGGCAAGGGAAGTCTTATCTTCTAATTCTCTGTGCATAACAATTGATACTGATAAAGAAGAGTGAAAACTGCATAGAACAGGCTACTTCACCTTTCACTCACTTCCTATAATATTTTCACTGGCACGATGCCTGGCCTTCTTGATACCAAGAGGGATTGCACAAAATGAAGGGCAATGGAAAACTTCTCAAAACCACATAGATATACACATAACTTCTAGAAAGACTATCAGCCAACAGCAGCAAAAATCAGAACTCCTACCACCATTGCCAAGGAAATAGGTAAACAAACAGCTAAGCACGAGGCAGAACTGGCTGGGAGTTTGCAGTACAGAGCTATACCACACAACTGTCCATGTCTGTGCTTCAACGCCTCACAGCAGAGGCAGCTTATTCCACTTTCCTTAATGTCAAGCTTCCTTTCTTATTATGGTGTTAGCTGAAAGTAGATTATTTGAAATAGGGTATATTTGTTTACAAATGTAAATTAATGGTCTAAACTTAACTGCAGAATGGCAACTTGCAGGGATTTATGGGAATATCCCATTTCTAAAGGATGATACTCATTAGAAGCATTTAAATGTCTCTTTGTATTTATAGATTGGCAAAGAATGTATGTTCACTTCCCTAATTCCTTCCACCTGAGGATATTAAAGCTCTTTACAAACTTGAATAAAGCCTCACTGCCCTATGTGAGGTAAGTAAATATAATTATCCTCATTTTACTGACAGAGAAATTGAGGCTTTGGGAAGACTGACTTGAACTAATGTAGTGGTGGTGAAATTAGAGGCTATATCACACTTTTCTACCTTAGTAAAGTTATATCACTATTATTTGTTGAATATTTAATGCTGACATTTGAAGCAGGAATGCTGAAGTTTGATAGCTGATATAAAAATGAGTTCCAAATGTTTAAAATATCCAGAAATAATCTCTCTCTATCAAAATCCATCGAGATTTGCAAGAACAGTATTAGTCCATAACGATCACCAGATAATAATGTGTTATCAAAAAAAGATAGGAAAGCTGCCCAGGGCAATTGAAATTTCAAAAGTGACTAAACTGGATGTCTTCAGTTTGAAAGAGGCAACTTGAGGCATCTTGAAGAGACTGCTTTTCAGAAAGATGTTGATCTCTTCAGTGCCCTTAAGGGTATGAGACACTCAAACAGTGAAGCACCCTTAATTCCTCAATATTTTTTTAATTTAATCTTTAAACTCTTTGGACCAAATCATGCCTGTTTCATATAATGTTTACACAGTGCCTGTCTCAGAGGAATAGCTATAGTGAAATAAGTAATGTCATAAAATTTTTGCCATTCATCAGTATATCAGATTCTTTAAAATCATATCAGATTCTTTAAAAATATTTCTTATTTCCTCTCATAGTATTAAGCAAAATAAAGCTAAAATAATTATAAATAGAGCAACAATAAATGTAATTAGAATATTGTACCTTATAGTTGTCAATATTAATACACAACAACATTTGTAATTCCCAGCTCTAATAATAATATTTATAATCAAAAGCTTCTGGCAAAAAGAAGGCATAACGCTTTATTTTGGAGGGCATTTTTTTAATTGGCCTATATAACTGTCTCCTTTTCCACTAACTTTGTTATTTAAAATTCATATGATTTTTATATCAGATTCAGCTCCATCAGAGCATGAGCATTTTACAGTTCATACATGAAATATTAAGCTGCAAGCAGTGCCATATTAACACAGCCCTTTGTACTGTGTGAAGACTAAATTATTAATATTAAAACAAAGAAAGAAGAAATAACCAGCATGAGACACAGTAAACTACCATTTTATTATGGCATTGACTTTTTAGGCACAAAGCGTGTTCTTATTGCTTGTTATTCATTCTGTTTCAAACAGTTTAGCTCATGTTTAAAATATAAACCCTTCTTTCTACCTAATTAGAGGGAAAAAATCTTTACCTTTTTTTTTTTCCCCTCCTCATTTAGAGTTAGCTCTAGCCTTCTGTTGAGACAGATAACCTTCCTTTCATGAGATAACATTAAAGTAACATTTTTCACACTTGGAAGATCTCTACACTTACAGATTGCTGTAGCTGTACATTCACCTGGAATCCAGCTGAGAAATGACGCAACACACTTGCTCTCTGCTGAAAGTCATAAACCAATTAGGTAGTGAATACATATCAGAGTAACATTAGGTTCAATAATGGAGAAAGGAGATGATGAGTAAACATTTGTAGCATCTTTCACGTAAGTAGTTAATGCTGGTGCAGTTCTTTTTTTATAGTTAAAAATTGCATGGTTGTGAGTTCTGGATGAAGTCCTTATTTAATTACAACTATAATTTATACCTGAGCATAGGGTAATTGTATTGGGTTTGCGTGGCAAGGTTTTGGTAGCGGGAGGGCTACAGGGGTGGCTTCTGTGAGAAGCTGCTAGAAACTTCCCCTGTGTCAAATAGAGCAAATGCCAGCCAGCTCCAAGACGGACCCACCGCAGGCCAAGGCAATCAGTGATGGTGGTAACGCCTCTGGGATAACATATTTAAGAATGGGGGAAAACAACTGCACCACACCAACAACAGTCAGATGAGAGGAGTGAGCATATTTGAGAGAAACAACTCTGCAGACACCAAGGTCAGGGAAGAAGGAGGGGGAGGAGGTACTCCAGGCACCAGAGCAGAGATTCTCCTGCAGCCTGTGGTGAAGACCATGGTGAGGCAGGCTGTCCCCCTGAAGCCCATGGAGGTTAACAGTGGAGCAGATATCCACCTGCAGCCTGTGGAGGACCCCACAAGGGAGCAGGTGGATGCGCTTAAAGGAGGCTGTGACTCCATGGGAAGCCCATGCCTGGAGCAGGCTCCTGGCAGGACCTGTGGGACCCATGCAGAGAGGAGCCCACACTGGAGCAGGTTTGCTGACAGGATTTGTGACCCCATGGGGGACCCACACTGGAGCAGTCTGTTCCTGAAGGACTGCACCCCATGCAAATGGACCCACACTGGAGCAGTTTGTGAAGAACGGCAGCCCGTGGGAAGGACTCATATTGGAGAAGTTTGTGGACAACTGTCTGCCATGGGAGGGACCCCACGTTGGAGTGAGGGAAGAGTGGAGGAGGAAGGAGAGGCAGAGACATGTGACGAACTGACTGCAACCCCCATTCCCCATCCCTTTGCACTGCTGGGGGTAGGGAGGAGGTAGAGAAATTGGGAGTGAAGTTGAGCTGGGGAAGAAGGGAGGGGTGGGGGAAAGGTGTTTTAAGATTTGGTTTTATTTCTTGTTACCCTACTCTGATTTGACTGGTAATAAATTATTTTTCCCCAAATCAAGTCTGTTTTGCCCATGATGGTAATTGCTGAGTGACCTGCCTGTCCTTACCTTGACCCACAAGCCTTTCATCATATTTTTTCTCCCCACTTTGAGCTGAGGAGCAGGAGTGATAGAGTGGCTTGGTGAGCACCTGGTGTCCAGCCAAGGTCAATCCACCAGAGGTGCTTAGGACTTTAGGATTTAATTTACTTTTTTTTTTTTAATAAACTATTTCAAGTATTTTTTTTCTTAAAATTTTCTAGCCATTTGTTTTTAAATACACACTGAACTATGAAATATTTTCATTCATAACTTCATGTGAAAGATCGTATCATCTTCATAGCGAGCCCTTTTGAGTTCTTCACATCCTTGCTCACTTACACCACATATGTTTGGTGAGCAGTGGTAGGATCAGTAGATGCTGGACATACTACTTTTTTCCACTGACTACTAAAAGGGATTTATAAAAACCCAGGATTTCACTACAGATTTTGAGTATTCATATTCTCTTAACCTTTTTACACTACGTATGTCTTCTTGAGTGGTTATAATTTATCATGCAATCATATGGAGAAATGACAGAGATGCTGTCCATTAGCAACTTCATGAAAAAAACAATTATGGAGGGACGGGGGGAGAGAGAGAGATACAAAGAAGTAGTTCCTTCTGAGAAATGGCTCTGGTTGCAATTTCCCAGTGTTCCTCAGTGTCCAGTGCTGCTGCTTCCACAAGCCCAGCAGGCGTCTTCAGGCTTTTCACAGGTCAAGAGGAAAAGTGGTGAAAATCTCTTTGCACATGGCATGCAAACTAACCTAACTATAATAATTTTTTATCTTTCTTATATCAGAGTAGGAAAATGCCGTCATTAATGTCTAATACCATTTACCTCTGTTAGTTCGTCACAATGATTTCAACAGAATTATAAGGAATTATGAACATTAGCGTTTCTGATATGTGTTTTAGCAACCGTGTCTTTCTACAGTGGACATGTGCACTGTAAGGACATTAAACTAATAGAGTGTGTCCAGAGGATGGCGATCAAGATGGTGGAAGGTCTCGAAGGCAAGACTTATGAGGAGTGGCTAAAGTCACTTGGCTTGTTCAGCTTGGAGAAGAGAAGGCTGAAGGGTGACCTCATGGCAGTCTACAGCTTCCTCAAGGTGGGCAGCAGAGGGGGAGGTGCTGATCTCCTCTCACTGATGACCAGCGATAAGACAGAAGGAAACGGAATGAAGCTGCAGCAGGGGAAGTGCAGGTTGGACATTAGGAAAAGGTTCTTCACTGAGAGGGTGGTTGGTCACTGGAACAGGCTCCCCAGGGAAGCGGTCATGGCACCAAGCTTGTAGGGGTTCAAGGAGCTTCTGGGTGACGCTCTTAGTCATAGGGTTTAGTGTTAGGTAGTCCTGCGAGGAGCAGGAAGTTGGACTCAATGATCCTTATGCGTCCCTTCCAACTCAAAATATTCTATTATTCTATGTCCTAGGACTACTTCTTCTTTACTTCTGTGCTGTCACTCAAGAATAGCCAGAAAAATTCAGAAGGCATTTACCCATTATCTATTATTTACACAGAAATATTGAAAATATCAATTCACAGTAATGAAAAGTAATTTTATAAACTAATAAAAGGGTGTTCACAAAACAAAATTCCTAGTATATTTCTAGAAAACATTTTAAAAAGAGGACAAGTGCCTCAGCACCAAATAGTAACACTGCTTTATAATCAGAGGAGATGGTGTATGGGGGAGAGGGTTGAGGAACAACATTTACAAACAGAGAGTCTGCATCCCAGAAATATAACATTCATTTGACTCAAAGAAAAAGCAAAAGAGAAACAAAACACACCAAAAAAAATTAGTTTTTCAAAACTTAGTGGTCCAGAGATGAGCTTGTGTGGGGAGGGTAGCTACAGAGGAAAACTAGAATAGCACAAAATCTTGTTAGGAGTGGACCTAATCCTTTTGAATTCAAAGAGACTCTAATAGTTTCTGCAAACAAAGGAGTGGTCCTATAAAGTCTGGGTGACAACAAAGGCCTGAAAGTGCTCACAAGAAGGGCAGAGAACTGTTAAAGCATTCATAAAATTTTCATCTACAGCTTTGCCAGTGAAAACAACCATTCCTAAGGCTTATGATAACTTTCCAACTACACATTTTATCTGGAGGCCACATATATGTGATAGTTTGTGAAATGCCTAGTGAGTATAGACAAAGTTTAGAAGTATATGTTGCCCAAAGTAAATGTGCTTGCAAGCCAGGGTGAAAGTTCATAGTGGAAAGAGGCTCTAAGAATCCAAGAGTAAGGAACCTGAAGTAAGCCAGCTGCATGTTAGCCCATACTAACTCCATAAAATACAAGACACATCTTTTCTGCAGCTGAAGTCCCCCTGGAGCATGCCATTACGAAATCCAGAATCAAGAAGTCCAAATTAGAATTTTAATAAATTAGGAACAAAACAGATTAGGTCATGGTCTCCAGGTTCTGATTTGGACATGCTGTGTAACATGGATGTTCCCACAGTGTGGATGCTATAAGCAGGAGGCTCACTAGATTAGCAAATAGAGGTACAAATGGAAAATGGGAAATGAAAGGGATCATAAAGTCACTTGCTTCAGTAAGTCTTAGGCCTGTTTGGCAAACAATAATGTAGGCATAGCTTCATCTCCTTCAGTGGAACAAGGATGTAGTAACACATCCTAATATTAGTAAATCTCTAAATTGTCTTCCTTTTAAAACTTATTAAAATTTTAACTTAATGTGAAGCAATTACTGTGGACAAAGTTTTATTTCTCCTTGAAAAAATATTCAAAATGTGTGGATATAAGAATATCTGAAATCTCCAAAGCCAGGCTGAAGGTTCTTTACATAATTTTTCTACAAACATATTCTGTTCAGTGATGTTTTGCTAAAATGTCACTGTTCAGAAAGCAAGCTCAACAATGAAGACACAAGTAATTTTCCAACTGAATACAGCAAAGTTTTATTTGGTCCATCTGCAGGCTATCAAAACATATTCACAAGGACTTCAAGACTGAAAAACACCTGTTTAGACTTGCAAGATCTACGTGTAATTTTATATACCAACAGACTCATTTAATCAACCCCATTATCAGCACACAGATGAATCATCCATCAAAATATTTTTTACTCTTTCACATGACACTGTGTGCAATCCTGTAGAACCTGATCATAATGTATTGTCCTTGAGATGGCATTCCTTGTAAAATCTTTTCTGCAGCTATAGTAATTTGCAGAAAGCTACGATGTGTTTGCAAAGCAGCAATACAGCTAAAAAATGGAGAGGGTAGTTTATTTCAATTTCAACCTGGTCTTTTATAAGAGGAAACACCCACTAGCAGTTTCCAGAGAAGGGTACTTTTGGTGCAGGCTAAACAGCCTGCTGAGATACCTGTACTACTTCAGACTGCCTTCGCAGTGCAAATGCAAGATCAGTCTTATTGGAGTTGCAGATTATTAAAATAACACAGCAGGGTAGAAAGCTGATGCTGACTTGACATGGACTTGCTAAGGGCAGTTCTTAAAGAAATTCTAACAAGTCTCAGGCACTGCTCTTAAAAGTACTTTTTAGAGAAGTCCACCTTCACATAAAGCATCAAATGTTCTTACTTACATTTTGAATGTGTGTTTGCACTGGAAAGGAGATGGGACTAAAAGCGTAATCTGGAACCTTCCCTATGTGCAATAAAGATGTAGGGTAAAAAGAACAGAGATTGACAATAATTCAGTACCTTTTCTGCAGTACCTTCCTCAACATCTTCTCCTGCAAGGATAAGATAAAACCCTAGAGCATATAGTTCAGGAGGAATAAAGACACTGTAGTAAGTAATCGACTTACTCATGTAAGGTGTTCTGCTTAGGCTAGATTAACCAGAGAGTTTGGACGTGGCTACTATTCCTCCAATTGCACAGGGTGGCTGGGAAATCTACAATTGTCATTTTATTTATTTTCTGAGATGTTCACATAATCACAAGATTTAGAGACATAGAGTTTAGAAAGGGCAGAAGAGAAGTAGGAAACAAAAATTTATGTGAACTCTGCTAAATAACTACAATTGCATTTTGCAGCTTTTCCAAATGTAGTCTAGTCCATGCAGATGGCTGTTTACATCTGGTAGGATGTTTGTCAGACTTGATCTCCCCTTGGGTAGCTATTCTGGGAAAGCTAATGAGAAGTAGGTAAAACACGTTATTACAGATAGATGACCAAAATGTTTTTTTCACTGCTGAAAAGCAAATATAAACCAAGAACTATGCCATGCCTGAGCTTGCTGTTTTGCAGATATAGGATTCTTTTTTACAGTGTTTGTTGTCAAAAGACTATGACCTATGTGTAATTTGAATTCCTAGATCAAAAGTTGTATTTTTATTCATTTTTCTAGAATCTGTAAGCAACAACGTGCCTCCTTCTAAACTTATACTTTTTATCACCTTCTATAAAAGTTCTTGAGCAAATGCAGTATTCTCAGCATTTAGTTCGATTCTAAATTGTAAATCTCAGACTTTAATAACCGTAATGATAGGTAACACAAATTAGAGAGTGTAAATCCTGAACTATTTATAGGGCGAGTTTTGATTTTGTTTTCGTAATAGAGCAGCAGCTTTCCAGCGCAAAGTTCAAGCTATATAGAGTACTGTATTCAATAGTTCTACAATGGTACCATTGATAGCATAATGTAGTATGTGTCAAGATAAGAGAAGGCAGGTTTTTATAACTACAGCAGAGTGGAATGCTTCATATCTTAGATCTGTTTGAGAAATTATACACTGAAGAAAAGACGATCTCAAGCAACATTTGGCCAAGTTAAATTTCAGCCCTGCTGTGTTGATACATTGTAATATGGACAGTATTTTTTCATGAACTTCAGTAACCTTCTCAAATACAGCATCATCAAGACAACATTGTATTCCAGGCATGTTATTGAGGACTGCAAACATCATTCTTTGAAAAATGCTGGGTGCTGATGCAGGTCTGTATAGTCATATTTAAAGTGGAAAACATAAATGTTTTGAGATCTGTGTCGCACTTAGTAACATTCTTTGGTGGCACCCTTAAAATAAGAAAAAAAAGAACAATTTTACTTCATAAATAAAGTATTGCAAATAATTTCACAGTTAGTGGAAATGGATGGCTGCAATCACAGCAGTTCCTGAAAGCTGATACAATACTTCAACCTCACTGGAAACACTCAATTTCTTCGTTACTGTCTTAGAACTGAATTTTAAACATTTGGAATACGTCTCTCACTTAAAATACAAGTGTTATAATTTATACAACACATAACTGATATTAGGTTGACTTTTAATCTTGTGAGCAAATGTTTTTCTCAAATAGACTTTTTCCATTGACACTGTAACCTGTAAAAGCAGAATTCAGGAGTCTGTGGTATAATAGTTTTTGGTGGTTTTGAAATGATTTGCTATCTGCATGAGCACAGCAGCAAATCAATTTTTGTTTAGGACATGAATATCACTGTGCACAATATACAGTCCAGCAAGTGTTCAATAGGAATCAGAAGTCATATTTACTTGTAAAGAGTTTACCACAGGAATTTTGTTCCTCAGTAGCTCTCTGGATTTAATCTAGATTTAGTACATAGTAAACCTCTAAAACATTTTAGGTAAATAGATTTATGTCAGTATAGAGACTGTTTGTCCAGCTTCCACCACTAACTTGATAGAATGAGGATGACCTCCTAAGACAGTAAAAATATTTAAATATGCACTATTGCATACACAAGGTGTTTGGGATTGCTTATATCCACACATCTTTCTCAGCCACATCATATACCTGCTGTTCAAACTGTATGATAAGAATACCTCCAATTTTTCTAATACTTGTTGCATTAGTATTGTTTTGCATAGCACAGCACAGTGTTAGACATTGTTTTGAATAGCATAGCAAAATTGGGTATATTTTGTATTGGTGTCTACCAATACAATACCAATTGGGTTTTGCAGCCTTTTTGTACTTTTTTTTTTCCATTTTTCCCTTTTCTTTTTTTTTTGGCTGCTTTTTGTTGGGTTTTGGGGTTTTTTAATAGGATATTCTTTAAGTGAGATCTGTAACAGTTATTTGAACAGTTCTTGCTTTATCATGTCTTAGGAACATCAGTTCCACCATGCATTTACAGTATTCTCCTGGAGAAACTGGCTGCTTATGGCTTGGACAGGTGTACTCTTCGCTGGGTAAAAAAATGGCTGGATGGCTGGGCCCAAAGAGTTGTGGTGAATGGAGTTAATTCCAGTTGGTGGCCAGTCACAAGGGGTGTTCCCCAGGGCTCAGTATTGGGGCCAATTATGTTTAATATATCTATCGATGATCTAGATGAGGGGATTGAGTGCACCCTCAGTAAATTTGCAGACAACATCAAGTTGAGCAGGAGTGTTGATCTGCTTGAGAGTAGGAAGGTTCTACAGGGGGATCTGGACAGGCTGGATTGATGGTCAGAAATCAGTTGTATGAGGTTCAACAAGGCTAAATGCCAAGTCTTGCGCTTGGGTCACAACAACCCTATGCAATGCTACAAGCTTGGGGAAGAGTGGCTGGAAAGCTGCCTGGCAGAAAAGGCCTAGGGGGTGTGTTGTGGTTTAGTCCCTGTCGGCAACCAAGCAGCACACAGCCAGCTCGTTCACCCTCCCCCCTGGTGGGATGGGGGAGAGAATCGGAAGGGCAAAAGTAAGAAAAATCATGGGTTGAGATAAGAACAGTTTAATAATTGACATAAAATAATAGTAGTAATAAATATTTTAATGAAAAGAAGAAAAACGAAAGAGAGAGAAACAAAACCCAGGGAAAAAAAAACAAGTGATGCAACCGCTCACCACCTGCCGACTGATGCCCAGCCAGTCCCTGAGTAGCAATCACTGCCCCTCAGCCAACTCCCCTCAGTTTATATACTGAGCATGATGTCATATGGTATGCAATAGCCCTTTGGTCAATTTGGATCAACTATCTTGGCTGTGTCCCCTCCCAGCTTCCTATGCACCTCACAGAGTATGGGAAGCTGAAAAGTCCTTGACTAGTATAAATACTACTTAGCAACAACTAAAACATCAGTGTGTTATCAGCATTATTCTCATACTGAATCCAAAACACAGCACTATGCCAGCTACTAGGAAGAAAATTAACTCTATCCCAGCTGAAACCAGGACAGGATGCTGGTCAACAGCCAGCTGAATATGAGCTGGCAGCATGCCCAGGTGGTCAAGAAGGCCAACAGCATCCTGGCTTGTATCAGAAATAGTGCGGCCAGCAGGACTAGGGAAGTGATTGTCCCCCTATACTCAGCACCAGTGAGGCTGCATCTCAAATACTGTGTTCAGTTTTGGGCCCCTCACTGCAAGAAAGACATTGAGGCACTGGAGCATGTCCAGAGAAGGGCAACAAAGCTGGTGAAGGTCTAGAGAACAAGTCTTTTGAGGAGCAGCTGAAGTAACTGGGATTGTTTAGTCTGGAGGAGACGAAGGTGAGGGGAGACCTTATCGCTGTCTACAACTACTTGAAAGGAGGTTGTAGCGAGGTAGGTGTTGGTCTCTTTTCCCAAGTAACGGGACAAGAGGAAATGGCCTCAAGTTGCATCAGGGGAGGTTTAGGTTGGGTATTAGGAAAAAATTCATCACTAAAATGGTTATCAAACATTGGAACAGGCTGCCCAAGGAAGTGGTTCAGTCACCATCCTTGGAGATATTTAAAAGACGTGTAGATGTGGTGCTTAGGGACATGGTTTAGTGGTGGACTTGGCAGTGTTAGGTTTATGGTCAGACTCAATGATCTGGTATAGAGTCTAAGAGATCAATTCACTTGCTTAAACACAAGCACCTAGTGCCATATTAAGTATCCTAGAGTTTTCCTACCTCTTCTCCAGTTCTATCTCCAGAAAAGCACAGGTTGTGTAGTACCTGTCAGCTGCACATGGATACCTAGGTGTCTCAAATGGCAGAAGTCACCTAAGTTTAAGCAACCCTGGATACCTACATTAGGCAACTAATTTTCAGCTAAACTGAGGACAAACATAATCCATCCCATTTAAATCGTCATGAGTTTAACCTTATGTAAGCTTATTCAAAGTTATGTAAGACCAAGTATGTGCTCTTTAATAATCATAGAATCATAGAATCATAGAATGCTTTG
>VYZW01062838.1:0-33327 GCA_013401315.1 Balaeniceps rex
CATCCCACTGGGGAGGGGGAGGGGGAGTGAGCAGCTGTGCGGTGTTTAGCTGCCTGCCGGGTTAAACCATGACAGTCCTTTTTGGCACCCAACGTGGGGCATGAAGGGTTCAAGATAACGACAGATCTGACCAGAGCGTATTAAAACAAATTTGTGATAAACATTCATTATATTAGTTTAATAGCCACTGGTCACAACGTTGATTTATTTGCTCTCAGAGTTGTGTTGTGTAACACCTTACTTGCCGTATGCACTCCCTGTGGTGCTGTTTGTCACCTCTGGGAGCTGGATTAAATTTATCACTTTGCTGTACTTCGTAACACTGTTTATGGTATGATAAAATTATCGGTCATGAGATCGTACTCAGCACTGCCGTCGTTCCCATATTTTGTGAGCCATTTCTCAGAAACTGTTAATAATTACACTTTTTACCTCTTCTCCTTGGAGAACTGATCTATTGTAGAGACAGAGGGGGACACTTTCCCCTGCTCCTTCACCGTCCCTTTCAGGCTAGTTACGACAGCTCTTAAGGATTTTGAATATCCTTGGGATATTCAAACCAGCATCCTTCTACTGCTATATCTCCTGAATGCAGTTCAGGTCTCGTTTAGGGTTAAACAACTATTTAAGAATGTCATCCAGAGATCAACCCCCGCGACAGGCACTACAGCCACTCCGACCCCTGCGGCGGGCATTGTGGCCTCTCACACGGCTTGCATTACATGTTTTACCCCAACTTAGCACATATATGCTAGAGACCAGCAAAAGAACACCCTAATCTATGCAGCTATCCCAGCGCCTTCCCTCCCATCGCTGCCACAAAGCTTGGTTTGTGCAGGCTTGGCAGCACCCATTGCCTCTTTTTTCATATCCATACTTGGAAGTTGTCTCAATAACCATATTTCTAAGACTTCGGGAAGGAAACTCCCAAAACACAGCACGTCCTGTTCGTTCATTACCTTTGTTGCAAACTTCAAGCACACCCATCATTCCTGGCCTTACAAACACACGAAGAGTCTCAGCAAGCCTCGGTGCCTATAGCCTAGGCCAACAAAACCCCAGAACATCTGTTGTATGTCAACACAGGGGCCAGAAATCAGACCCTGCCACTCACGCTGCCTGCCTTTGCTTTGCAAACACCTGATTTAAGCATAGTTTTCTACCATTTATAGTTCAGCTCTACTCTGAAGTTCTGTGCATGAAGTTCAAGGGGGATTAATCACACTAACGGCCGTCTCCATGAAGCAAGGTTAAAAGCCACGCTCCACCGTCGACAGAAACGCTCTGCCGAGGAGGCTTTTTCCTGGGTTTGCTTTTGTAGCTGCTCGGACTGCGGACGCTCCCCGAGTCCAGAAGCAACACAGACTGCAGAACACCCCACGGAAGCTGCACAAGCGGGCTGTTATCAAGCCTCAGGCCCAGCACTGGCAGCAGAGAGGGGAAAAGCCAGCACTTCTTCACGGTTTGGAGAAGAGGAACTGCCTCGCAGAGCCGCCCTGACACCCGCCAGACCTCTGAGCGCCCACAGACCCAGCCGTCTCTCCGCCACCACCGAGGTATGAAGATGGGTAGCGGTGCCCTGCCCTGCCCCGCCCTGCCCTGCCCAGCCCAGCCCACCACGCCCGGCTGCGATGGAGCCGTGCCCGCGGCACCGGCCAGCGCTGCGCCCTACCTGGCACGCTGCGGCCACCCCGAAGAGCGGAGGGAAACGCGGAGGGGACACCGTGCCCCGCTGCAGCTCACGACTGGAGCTCGCCCAGCCCCGGCCCCGGGGCGGCACCCCCTCGCCGGGACCACCTCACAGCGCCCCGGGCAGCGCCGCCGTCCAACCCATCCCCTCAGGCGCCAACCCCCGGGCCCTGCCCCGTCCGCGGGCAGCGGCTATCCCCGCCCCGCCGTGGACAGCNNCCCTCCCGCGGCCTGGCGGCGGCTGCCCGCCCCGGGGGGCCGCGGGGTGCTGGTGGGACCCCGGGCCCTGAAGGCGGCAGGGGCTCGGGCGCCGTCCGGCCTGCCGGGAGGGCCCGTAGGCCAGGCCGGGAGCGGAGGGGCTGCCCCTGGCACCGGGGGACAGCAGCCCCCGGCTCCTTCCCACAGCCAGAGCGAGACCGAGACCGCTGCAGAAAACCAGGGGTGGCAAACGCTGAAGAGGTGACTCTCCTCTCAGAGCTCTCTGAAATGGGGCTGCGCCGCCAAACCCCCCCGCGAGCAATAACGCGAGGAAAGTTTAACCTAAAAGTCGTTTTTAAATTGGTTACAGGTTGCACGGAGGATTCGGGCCACACCGTAACCCTGTGTGGGTATTTAGTTTCCCTGCAGACTGGGGGCTCGGGGGCTGCAGAGATAAACCCTCTTCCAGCACCTGCCCTGCCCCAGGGACAGGGTGGGGAAGAGCCAGCAATGGATGCGGTGGCGACAGTCCTCATCCAGAGATGGAGGCAGCATCCCAAGCCGACATCGCTGCTTGCTGGAGCTCACAGATGTAGCCGGTTTCACGCTGTTTTGTGGAAGAAAACCCAGCCTTTTGGGTTCTAGCCCAGCAGTTGTTATTAGGAACAAAGTATAGATAAATGGTTACAGCAAGGCTACAAAATCCTGCTTGAAAAGCCCAGAAGAGTTTACGCTCCCTTTGCTACTCTTACCAAATCAAAAAGCCATTAGCCCAGCACTGAAACCAAGCGTGGTCCTGCTTTGCACAGCAGACGGGCTGCAGCTCAGTTCCAGTAATTCTCAAAGCTGCAAATGATTATTTACAGATTCTACCTCTGAGATCTCAATCCCCAACTTTTAAATTTATTAACAGACTTAAAATGTAGGTTTTAAAAACAGGGAACTTAGCACATCACGGGGCTCTGTGCTCTTTGTAACAGTCAGGGCAAATTACCAAAGTTTTTGTTGCGCAACCTCCCTTCAGAGATACAGCCTCAAACTGATGCACTCGGATCAAATGTCCCACGCTTTGTATGAAACAGCTCTGAATACTGCAATTTTTCATGGTGATTCAGCCCAAAGGTATTCAGTGGAGATGTATATGCTGGGAAAACTCCGTTTTCCCTCACTTTTGGTCTTTCAGTGCTTGCAGGTCACGTGAGGTCTCATAAGTAGAGGCTTGGCTCAAGACCTGCTGGCATGGGTTTGTTTTACACACAGTCTGTGCTTATTTTATCTGTGTGTCCTTTTTTTATATTTTTGTTTATGTGAGAGTCAGCCCCGGGAACAAGTTTTCCTGGTCTTCCTACTTCGCAATTGCACCTCTTCCTGCTTCTTTCTGTTTCATAAGGAAAATCGGCCACTTGTTTATGCCAGCTTACACACTTGTATTGCGTCCCCACTTCAGGGGTTTAAAAGGCATTTTATAAATGCATGTAATTTAAGCTTTCTCATCCCTGGAGTGAGCTATCCCACATCTTCTTAACAGGTAGCAAAGCAAGAGGCACAGAGGGACAGGCAGTGTGCTCGGTGTCACACAGCAAGTCAGAAAGAGCACGTAGGAGAGTTCTTTGCAAGTGCTGCAGCTGTAAAAAAGGTTCTTCATCCATTTGAAAAATGCATGAACCCACCTGAGGTTGTCATCTTAGATACTTCAGCAGACCTAGGAGGGAAGCCACTCCTGTCTGGGCCATGGAGTCACGATTTATTCAGTGGTATGACCAGAACCAATTTATTTGCAGCATATTTGAAAAGCAGGGAAAATACTTTTTAAAAGCCCCTTACGGAAAAGGCTGCTGGCTGGAGACATTTGTTCCAAAAAGAAAAACACATTCCCGCAGTTTACCTCCAGGCTAGCTCTTATCAGGGTCTTCACCTATCACCATGCTGCTTCTCCCGGCTGCAGTCAGATCTGAAATGCTCTGTAGATGGAAAAGAGCTTAGAGCAATCGCTAGCTGCTCTCACAGCCAAACATCTGCTCACCCAAACAGCATTCCAGGCGTGCGTTACACCTCCCAGCTTCACAGCAATACAGAGGGACAGCAGGGGAGAAAGGGGAAACTATTTCTCAGGCATTTACATTTGGTTTTAATAGTCAGGGAGCCTTTTGGATGCATGGGTGGCATCCACACTTTTGCCCCGGGAAAAAAGGCGGCTCGGGCTCCATGCTGACATTTTCTGGGAGGAGACGACTGCTGGGAAAATGAGGTTTTCCTCTTCTCTTGGACTCTGTTAACACCCTATTTGTCTTAAACTGAAGCTAACAGCTAGAGCGCACAGTACAGAGGGGAAAGACTTGCAGTAGGGATATGGAAAAAGTCATCTACAAGGTATAAGGTCCCTCTCCCCCTGCTAGCCTTCCCTCTGCTTTTCAGCATCACAACACAGAAGCTAAAATATATTTTAAGGCAGACTCCCCCTGCACCCGCTTCCCGGACTTCCAGCAGTCTCAAAATTGCAATCCCTTGGGGCCACAGAGAGTCCTGCTCCCCCAGTGACTTCTATTCTAACCAGTCTTCGGCTGGTTCCCCAAGCAGGCGACCGACTGCTGCTTTCGCCGAGTGCTGGCACCATCTGCAGGCCCTGCAAGTGAGGGAAGATGAAGTACTCGGTCAAGTTTCTCACGCTGCCATTTGAGTCTCATTGCCAGTCAAAACGGGGAAGAGACAGATTGCCTCGGGCTGTGGAGGGGAGAGTTTGGCAAAGGCACTAGGATCTGCACATCGTTGCCTTAAAATCCCCAGGTGACACTTTCAGTGAGAGCAGTATGTTGTCACATGGCTAACGCAGATTAAACTTTGTTACTTCACATATGGATTAGGCTAGGATTATGAGCACCTCTGAAAATGTTATTTTCTCTTCCTCAGAGGTTATTTTTGGCTAAGAGGAGACAGAGCATAACTCATTCTGGAACATTGCCCATGTCATCTGTTGCAAAAAAAAAAAAAAAAAAAAAAAGGCTTAAAACTTGGCTGTAAACCCCCTACCCATGTGACTGCTTTCCCAACTGGACCGTTTGTGTTGCGTTTACGGCTCTTTAGGTTCAGATTGCAACAGAGCAAGTGCTGAAGAATACAGTAGTGCCTCCTGAGCCAGCCAACCTGATATTTCATGTACTCACCCTTGACTTTCTTCTGCAGGACGCGTCCTTTGACGCGATCAGCATTGCTCTGCTGGATGGTGCTCGCAGGAGCATTGTCTTTTGGCAGCACCTCTATCAAAGGCAGGGAAAGCTTCATCATAAACAGTGGGAGCAGAGCACGGTTTAAAAACATTTTGCAATGCATGAATTGCTAACAGCTAGCCAAAATAAATTACAGCATTGTAAATCAAAAGTTAACCATTTTTTAGCAAAGAAAAAAAAGGAAGAAAAACTAATTAGCATCAGTAAGCACCTCTTGCCAGAATGGGGAAGGTTTCTGGCTGCATTTCAATAGGATTTGGATATCCGGTTCCCTTAACCTCATCCTGGCCTTTGTGTGTCTGCGCAAAGCAAAACAACTGAAGCTGACAGATGGTCAGTGCAGCCTGGTCTCTTTGCTGAGGCTTGGTTTGGATGTGAAACTGTCTGAATGACTAGACTGAGATCAGCAACTTGTTGCATGTGAACCCAGCTGAACACTAGTTCTTCCCCCTAAATTACAGAGGCATAGTTGAGGCAGCGATCTGCAAAGGATATGCTTTCTTGCCTGTCAAAAGCTACTTAGACCATATTAAAAAAAAAAATTAAGATCAGATTGCTAATAGTTCTGATCATTAGCCTTTACTCTGGCTTATTTCTCACATGACAATCCATCTTTTCCAACAGAGCTGATGCAGGATGTCACCAGCAGCTCTTTGGCCCCTACCTGAATGGTGGCTGATAGGAACCTTGACCTTTGTGGCAGTGGATGTGCTACTCGCAGCTTTTGACTGATGGAAGTCTAGCTCGGTGCAGGTGCTTCTCACAAGCTTTTTCTGTACTGGGGCTTGAGGGAGTCCAGTGCTTGGCTTTCAAGGTCTGAAAGACACCAAGTTGAGTTAACCTCAGTGGTGATGTCTCTCACATCTGATTGTTGCCACATTGTACCAAAAAGATTCCCTTCACACATGACTTTGGCTTAGCTTGCTGTTTAGGCAGGAGGTCAAGGGCATTATGGAAGAATAAAGATATTTAACTTATTTCCTCATGCTGTTTATACTATGTTTCTCTTACCATATTTAAAAGCCACCCTAGCTCCACTGGGTCTATGCCTTCTGCTCAACCCATTCCCATTAGGAAGAAACACAAAGGACCTACCATGTGTAAGTTTGGTTCGAGAGAGGGAGATCTTTTCTTCCTGGCTGTCCTCTCAGCAGACACCTCCTGGTCTGTCCTGTTCTTCAGCACTCCCCTGGCTGGGAGCACAGCTGGCTCCCAGCTGCAGGCTCCAACGGCAAACTCCCAGTACTTGCACTGTCTCTCGTCTGACAGTCTGGGGTGGAGTTGACCTCTAGATACTTCAGCTCAAGCATATCCTCCTCAGAGAAGTGGGCTGAGGAGACTTCACTCCCAAGGTCTCTGTGTTGGGCTCTGGAACGGCGACTGGCTGCAATGAGGGAGATGCTTTTGGTGTTGGCAGCAATTTCCTTTGAGGTCTCCAGACTCAGTGGAACAGCAGCAGTGTCTGCAGGGGAGTTTTTCCCATGCAAGTCTAGAGAGGTGGGGGAACGCAGCCTGGGAGTCATCTTTCCTGCAGCAACACCTGTTCGTTTCTGCTAAAAATCAAAGCAATTGCAGCATAATCTGCTTTTTGGTCAAAGCTTTTATACTTTTCCCCTTCAAAGCACTTTCAAACATTTGGAAGACATTCAATTTCACCTGAAATATTGTTATAACAACTTCTATGTATAGAGAAACAAAGGCAAAGCTTTTTGACTGTGTGTCTCCCATATAGAGCCACGGCTACAAAACAAGTCAGACGGCAAGCAAGAGACTGATGAGCTCCTAACTCTGCCTTCTGTTCCAGGGTGCTGAGTGAAATCAGTCTCACCAGACAGTCGCCAAATCAGGGCCCAGCAGATCAGTTGATGGCGTAAAAGGAGGTGATCACCCTGGACAACACAGGTCCCCTCACACCAGACCATGTGTTGTGTGGTGCATCCCCTACTTAAAACGCCTGTCAGTCCACTGGACACACTGGAGACTGCGTGGTTCACGCAGAGGGAGAGCCCAAATTGGAGGTGGCAGCTAAGCCTTGGACTCTTAAGTGAATCCCAGGCCTTACACCCAAGGCCAGTGCTCTAGGAGTGATTTTATTGCCTGCCAAGGTTTACCTTCCTCACGTACAATATATTTAGCTGCTGTGCATGTTCTGCCATCACAAGAGGAAGGTGCTAACCACGAATTCAGTTCCTGCCATACTGACCTGCTGAACTGGCAAAACAGAGAAAGTTGGGCTGAGATGGGTATCCGGAGACCCCTCCTTCCTACAGCGTGTGGTTTTAGATGATCTGCAACTGCCACTGTGAAATGAATATGCTAAGACATTAATAGATGAAAGCACAGGCCCTTTATCAACAGGGAGAGATGAAACATGTCTAGATGAGAGCTCTCAAGCTGTGGGGAAAGCCAGAAGCCTTTTAAACGTGGTACGGAAGCAGCAAGGAAGGACTTCAGGATTCATTAAGAGAGAGTTTGTCCCCTGATCCTCACAAACTTTACTACTTTATTTGGTTTAAGTGCTTGCCAGTCAACAGAAGCAAATCCAAGCATCTCCCATAGCCCTCTCTGCAGAGAAGATTCCTGCTAAAACATAGAGCTACTTTGCAAGAGCAGTATACCAGGAAACTCTTTTCTTACAGATTCCAGTTTCTGGAGGTTCTTCCAGTTTGATACTGCCTAGCTTTGGGGACTTAGCTGGGAGCTGCCAGGTCCCCATGCCCTAGAGAATAAATCTAATAAAGAGAAAGGTTCACATTACCTGTTTGACTCAAGGGTGATGGAGGGAATGTCAAACTTCACCCCCCAGGGAAGATCCTTCATGTTCCCAGGTAGACCCTTTCTGACCTCATCTTTATTTAGATCCAGATGCTGACTTACATCCAGAGGAGGGCTGTTGTGGGGCTGCAGGAAGAGGGAAGAATGAGATCCTCAGCAGATTTTTCTCACTGTAAAGCCCCTCCTCTAGCCCTGGCTCCCAGCCTGCAGTCACAAAGACACTCTTGATACCTCATGTGCTTTTCCACGGTTCCAGCCACCTGCTATTTCCTGCCCTCCTGTGGAAGGGCACCCGAAGTAGTTTAATTTCTCATATAACAACATGGCTAGCATTAAGTTTATTATTCAAGGTGAAACCCAACTCCTTGCCCTGTTCATTCTAGGCAATCATAATAAACAAGAGACACTGCTGCTTGGACTTCCTGCTGAAGACTGGCAATTCCCTGGCAGCCCCTTACTGTCTCAAAACACACACAAGTTTTCCAAAGACAAAGGGGCCAGCAGCATCTTTCCTTCTTGCAGGAAAGACCTGAAGACCTCAATAACAACTGTGCCATGAGCAAGCAGAGGCCTCCCGAGAGGATGGTCTCCTTCAGCAGTCACTTGGAGAGTAGCATGTTTGGCCATCTAACCTTTGCTTTTCTGTTTGCCACCAAGCCAGTTATCTCTCTCAAATGGAACGCAACAGCAACTGGGAGGATGAACACGCTGGCTCATGCACAGCCCTGCCGGGTCCTTTTTTGTCTCTAAAAGCCTTATTAATTCTCTGAGTCAAAGGGAAGGAGGGAAGGAGAGCGGAGATCTAGGAAGACCACATGTTCTTAAAACAAAGCTCCGTACAGCTCCTGAGTGGCACCAGGACCCAGCCAGGCTTTGGGTGTATATGAATCTATGGCCATGACACAAGATCATGGGACAGCGTGGATTCTCCAGCACAAAGGTCTGCTCTGCCTTACCCTGAGCATGCTGGACATCACTGAATGTAGCAGAAGCAGGCGGTTCAGCGTCCCCTCCTCCAGCTCAGAGAGGTGCAGGTGGTGTAATCTCACCAGTGTCTCGGGCACAGGAATGTTCAGGGCTGGAGCAGAGATGGGGAGGAAGAGTTAAAGATCACTCCTAGAGAAACAGCTGAGAACTGTGGAGTCATGACATCCAAGACAAGTTTTTCTGGGTGGATTGTTCTCCACTTTGGCATCAGAAAACAGAACTCAGAGATAATGACAGAGCAGGAGCAAAGGTGCTGCTTTACCTTTTATCAGCATCTGCTGCTGCTGCTGAATAATTTCTTCACAGAGTAGCATGTGCTGCTGCAGTTGCCAGATCACAAAATCCTTCTGGCACAATAGATTCTCCTTGTACAGCGTATTTGCCTGCAGCTCTGTGTTGCCAAACTCAAGCTCATGGCCTCTGCAGAGGAGCCTTAGCACCTCTGCTGATCCTCACTGGTGATTTGTCTGGGGAAAACCTCCTCCACCTGGGAAGCTTTTTCCTTGGCATTTGCTAAGTGCTGCTCCAGCTCTGTCTGAAAAAGATAGATAGGGGGTTGTCAAGGCAGTTCGGCTTCTTGGGATAACAAAGGCGTCTGAGCAAATCTGTGCTGTGTCCTTCACACTGAGATTAAAGTAACATCTACAAAAAGTATTTTGCTTATTCTACTAGCAGCCACCATGTTTCAGTCGTGGCAGATATCACAGTCCTTGCCTAGAGGAACTCACAAATGTTAACATTAGCTACCAAAAAAAATAATCACCAAAAGTGATTACCAAAACATTGAACAGCCAGTGAGTGACAAACCCTCAAAATGTCTCTGAAAGGGGAAATGGGAAGAATTAGCTCACTTACGGGTGGACAAGCCCAGACAGTGGGTTTGCGATTTTCCCTTATCCTAAAAAAACCCAGGGACAGGGGCAAGATGCAAACATCAGTGTTCCCATGCTGCTTCCTTCAGCAGCCCAAAGTATTTAGCAGTCCAGCTGCAATGCAGGTGCCACACTGCTTTTGCAGTGCTAGCCCAAACCCACAAGAACCTCTCTGAGTTACGCTGCTGCCATCCTGCCCCCAGGCGCCTGCTGGGCAGAGGTCAGACTTGCGACCATAAGGGCACCTTCACCTCCTCACCTTCAGGGCTGCCGTCTTGCGCTGTTCTGCCAGCAGCAGGTTGATCTCTTCTCTTGCTACTGTAACTTCATGAGGTTCAGGTGAATCTACGATACCCGCTTCCCTGTCTTCCTCCTCTGTGTTTTCATCTTTCTCCTCCTTTGCTGGCTTGTCATACTTGCATGCACCCTGAACCTTCTCTCGTTCCCAGCTGCCAGCAAAAAAAGAAAGGAACTTCTGGGACATGGTGACATAACTCTAACAATGCATGTGTAGCCCTTCATTGTATCTGTCCAACTTCTTCTTGCATGACAGCAGCAGAACTAATTAGTCCAGGCTGCTCTGGAGCTGGACAAACCATGCAGAAGAGCGCAATTAGCTTCCTCCCGTTTGGAAGTCTATACACAGGCCTCCTGTGTGATCTTTCCATGGCAAGGAGAACAGTGCTTTTCCCCACCTCACCACAAATCGTTGCCAATTCACAGGTACTTGTTGAGTATCTAATGTCCTGAAGACTGTTTTAACTACAAATGACCCAAATCCTAAGGGACTATAAAATTTACAGAGGCATTAGGTGGGTGACTAGCAATGAAAGGGAACTGACACCTGCTTATAGTTTGTGCAGAAGAAAGGGATGCTGCTGCTTTCTCTGACATGAAATCATGCCCAGATGCAGTGCATCTGGATGGAAACCACTTCACAAAGACAGAGTGACTGGACCATGGAAGGACCAACAATCCCAGTCTGTGCTGCCATCCAGTTTTTCCATTAAAACACAAGTCCGGAAGAAGGTCCAAATAGCGGTGAGGCATCTACCATTTATACTTTGAGTCTTGAGCTTAAACTTCATGCTAGAGGTAGCTGGTTGCCTTACAGAGCTACATCAGGCAACTGCACTGCAGTGCAGCACCGTGTGCAGGCTGCAGTCTCCTTACAAGCACCAGGAGGGATTAGGGACGCGTTTCTCAATAGCAGAAATCACCCATTGCAAATATAGCACCTTAATCTAAGGCTCAGAGTTGTGTGGACTTAATCTACCTTAAATCCCTTGGTACCTTTTGCAGACCACCACCCTCACAAGGTTTTCCTCGTTGTGTAGGTGAATCTCAAACATACACTTGATCTCATCCTTTTGTCATTTTTGTTGGGGGGACCATGGAATATTGGCATTTCTCATGGTGAGTTTGGAGGCCCACGTATAAATCGTGCTGAAAGCTAAGGAGGTACTCACTCTGTGATTGTTAGGAGACGCCTGCAGGTATCAACGTGCAGCTCAGTGTTGGTGTTTTCCAGCTCCATCAGGCTGCGATGCATCTCCATTTGCTCCCTGAAAGCCCCCATCAGATGCCCCCGCAAGGTGTTCAGTACCTGGCCACTGTGTGCCTCAGAGCCTTGGTGCCTCTCTGCTGCAGAAGACATTTCTGATGTGACGTTAGGCCAGGTGACCTTCTGCCAAGTCCCCACAAAACTACCCTGGGACCAAGCCACCCGGTCCACATGTTACAAGGCGTTCGTTTATAGGACTGTGCTTCATTCTGCGGTCTCTTGAAGTTAATCATGTGCTTAAGAAACCTGATATATCTTTATGATTGTATTCTTAGCATTAAATAGGTCTCATTGCTGCTGCTTTTGTGAGCATTAAGAGGATACTGCATTGCAGGGACATCTCCTCCACCTGTCCACCCGCCAAAAAGAAAAAGGTATCGGTTTTCTGTGCTTGTTATCTAGAAATGACCTTGGGTATTGGTAGCAGAGGCCTATTATACCTCGTGTCTTGTCTGTCAGAGAACTTGACTATTTTTATTTCATTCCTTGCCAGATTCACTGACAAAAGGAACAATCCCCAGGGCAGAACAATCAGTGTTTTAAAAGCTTCGCCCTGCCCCCCTCCCTATTTTTTTTTTTTTAATTAAGTGCAACGAACCGTACAACAGAGCTGCATGTCCTGACATAGCCTCAGAGCCTGTGATGACAGGCTACAAACTCGGTCACCTCTCTGTGAGAGTCAGCAAATGCAACCATTTTATGTCAAAGCTCTTTTCAAGGGCAGGTTTGTGAAATTTAACACATTTTAATGTTGGGGAAGATGCTGGGCAGGGTGAATGTGTTGTCCAGAGCCACACAGTGCACCAGAGACAGGCTCACGCAGAAAAACAACTTCAGCTCCCCTGCCTGCCTCCACTGCCCATCAGACTGTGTTCTCTGCTCTGCTTCTCTACCAGCATTGCTGAACCGGCTTCCCCCAGCTACGTCTGCATGGAGGCCCACCAAGCGCTACCACAACCTGTCCACACAGCTCCTCTCCCCGCTCTCTTCCCTCCAGATACCGCAGAACGGTTCTTGCTCCTGGCTCTACCTTGCAGATCCCCAAGGTCGGAGCTGACTGCACTTTTCTCCTTCTCCTGGTTTTCGACCCTTGCCTTCAGACGTTCGATCTCCCTGCGGAGGTCTGCGATAATGCTGGTGTATTGGTCGATGTGGTAGGAGACGTTCCGCAGGTTACATTTTACCTGGTGAGCCAGAATATGTGAGCATTTGTCCCGTGGTCCATTATTGGTACATGGCTGCAAACAAAGCTATGCTTTCAGTTGGAGGGGCACTGAATCCTGTGAGAGGGAAGAATTTCCCTCATGAGTAGGGAAACTGTAAATTAGTGGTTTTCCCTCATTCTGGGAAATTCCCAAAAGGTAACAGAGAAAAGCCAGGGACCCTGTGTCCACAGGGAAAACAGAGAGATCCACAAAGAGTGAAAACCCTGTTGTAGATCATTGCTCATCTTCACCCCACAAACCTCTCCATTTTATTCCTCCTTTCTGCAGCCCCTCAGTTCCTCTTCCAGGCCAAGCATCCCTACTGGGACATTCCCCATACATTGTCCTCCCAACAGTCATCTTCCAACCATCATTCCTTATGTTCTGCACCCAGGTCCACACCAGGCACATCATCCTCCACCTTTCCATTCTTCTGCTCCCTTGTTTTGACCCTCGTATTCCTCTTCTCATCCACGACCCACACAATTTGCTTTCCACTGTTCCCTTCATCTGCTTTTCTTCTGTCACTCACACTGAGCCGCTACACCATCCTGCACTGCCCCCTCCTGAAGTTTATTCTCCCTTCATCCACTACATCTTCTGCTTCCACTTTACAATCTCTAACCCCCACCTCCTTGTGAGTTGTTTGCTCATTTACCTGTGTCTTGATGTTTTTTGCTCGATAGGCGGAGATCAAGGTCATTCGAGGTTCTTCAAAGGAGGTACTGGCTGGGCTGATATGTGCAATCATAACAGTCCTGCTGTTGCCCCCTAATGAGTCCTAGAGGGATGCAACACTGATGTGGTTAGGATGGAGACAACAGGGGTTTGCTGCTCGGTGGTAAACACCGTGGCTGGGTACCCCTGCAGTTCACTGAGATTCTGGTGGAAAATCCCAATTAGGAGCGAAGGAAGTGCTGGTAAAAAAACATTCATTAGACCCTCTCTGCATCCACAGCAAAATCAATAAGTAATTAACTTCCTACAAAAGAAGAATTTTTGCAAGAAAATCGCAATTTCCACAAAGATGCTGTCAGCTGCTCAGTGCTGCTCGCAACAGAAGCCTGCCTTTTTCTCCATCCCTCTTCTTCCCCACCATCCTCTAGAAAAGACATCTGTCAGGCAGTGACAGCGGTAGCTCAGCACCGAGGCTTGAGGTGAGGTTCATAAATGAGGTTCATAAATGAGTTTCATTAAATAAGTTGAAAAGGATCTGTAAAATAACCAGCGTAGCACAGAGCCTGCCTGCAACCTTTCTGATTTCCTAAGGGAGAGACGACTTATGACAGCACATAGTCACTCTCAGTCGCTTTTCCTCCTGCCCCAACAACATCCAAATTTATCGGCCAATTTCAGCCAAATATTATAGAAGGGATGAAACATTCAAAGGCAGTAAGTTAATTAAAAAAGAAAAAAAAAAAAATCACTTATCACCTGTGAGCTTAGAGACATATGACCCAAATCTATAGGATTTCCTTAACCCTGTAGGAGGTCCTTAACAGCGCAGATGACAAGACAACGTGTTCATTATAGAGACAGCACTGTCCGAGTCAAGCCCTGACTGCATTGCAAAGCTCATGCAAGGTCCTGGAGGAGCGTCCCAAGCTGGATAAAGACAATGCACAGAGATATTCAAGGATCATCCCTAGAAACCTTTAAGGTCAGGTTGGACGGGGCTCTGAGCAACCTGATCTGGTTGATGATGTCCCTGCTCACTGCAGGGGGGTTGGACTGGATGACCCCTAAAGGTCCCTTCCAACCCAAAGCATTCTATGATTCTATGATCAGCTCTCAAGCCCTGCCTGATTTGAGTGGTTGATACCACCAACAGACACACCAAGCTCCTTGCTGGCCCGCGGTGTACAGTACCTTCAGCAGGCACGTGAGTTTGCTGTCTCGAAAACTGACAAACTGGGCTCGGCTCCCCCCCTTCTCACTCAAAGCGTTGATGCAGTTGCCCAAAGCCAGCAGCGAGCGGTTGATGTGGGCTCCTTCCTTCATCCTCTTGCCCTGGTTCTGAGTCTGTTGGGAGGGTAAGGAGGGAGGGGGGACAGACAGACAAAGCACACGCTTCAGACCGGTGGGTCTGCACCTGGGGAAGGTGTGCGGCATCACCAGGTTCAAGGTTTGGATGTCAAAGCAATGGCCTCCTGCAAAATCAACCTGAAAGTGCAGGGTTAAAGGGGTTTAAAAAGTGGGCACAGAGGTGCTGGTAGGAGTACATTTCTTGGAAAAGATGACCCAGCTTTGACCTCTGCGTTCTTAAGAAGTAGCTATTAATTATCTTCTAAAGATCATTTCAGAAATTAAGATGCATAACTGCATCACTCCAGAATTCCTGGTCTCAGTAGAAATACTGGCTATGTCAAATCTCTCTCCCTCAAATCACCTCCCTGACTGCCAGCGTTTCCTCCTTCCCACAGGAGCCAGCTGCCTTATTTTCCACCCACCAGCATCCCTCTGTTCCACTGGTACCAGCTTTCTCTCCGACAGCGCAGCTGATCCCTGCCTGACAGACCTCAGCTTCTCTTTAGATGTGAAATTCGCTGCTGCTTTTTCAGACCTGAGAAAAGGCTGCACCCAAAAGCTGGCTTACATTTTTCCAGTTATACTAGTCGGTCTAATAAAAGATATTACCAACATCATCAGACTTTGTCTTTATTTTCAGGCTGTCTCAGGTACCAACTACTGCTCTAAAGCAACAGAGAAACACGCAGTGCTGGTTTCCCCACGGATGAGGACAGGCATGCAGACCCTGCACGGCAGGCCAGGGAATCCAGCCTGGTCTCACCAAAAGCTGCCGAGCTCCAGCCGTACCTGGGCTGCTCTCTCCGACCCCGCCAAGTCAACCATGAAAAGCTTTCCAGTTTGCACTTCCTCGCCGATTGCCTTTCTCCGGCTTTTCTGCGTCACTGTCACCTGCAGCACTGCGTGCGAACGGGAGGACATCTTGTTGGCAGCAGTGGGCCCCTGGGTGCGTTGCCTGTTTCCTTTCATTAAGAGCTGCGTGATCTAAACGATGCAGAAAAGCACGCAGAGATGTACAGCTCTGCCTGAGCCATAGCATGGCGTTCCCTGCAGACTGAACCCCTCACCCAGGGCACAGGCAAACTCTGGTCCCGCTCATGCTAGCAGGGGTTTTGCTGTTGATTTTCCCCAGATCTCCCCCTTCTGCTTGTGACCTTGGAAGCGCGGGTTTGTTGGGTTTGGGGCTGCTTTCCTGGGAGGCCTGTTTACCTCACGTCCAAGGCACATGTAGAAATGCACATCAGTGTAGCTCAAGGGGGTTTCATTATTTCTTCTCCCTCTCCAAATGGTTTGTTGACACATGTATACAAACCAAAGCGCTCTTGTCCTTCCAGGAAAGCAGCATGCGCCCTGGGGAAGCAGAGCTAGCAGGAGGTTAGCTGGAGATTTTAGCCTGGTTTCTACCACTGACATGGCTCCATGACCAGCCCTTTCCATACAATTCATCACATTAATCCAGTTCCACCAAGGTCCTGCTACAAACGGTCCTTGGTACCGAGTAAGGCACAGGCGATAGGAAAGTGCCAAGAAGTTTTAAAGCACTGGTGCATGAAAGCACAAACCCCCTCCCTTTCCCCTCACCATGGACCATAGCCCAAGGTACCTCCTGAGCATTTGTAGTGGAGACTTCCGTAATTCCTGCTATCTGGATGCTGCCTCTGGGGTCCTCTCTCAGGTCTAAGAACCCCGAAGATGGGTTCAGGAGGTCACGGATCACTTCGTTATAGATCTGAGGGTAAGAAACAAGGGGTTGGTGCGAGACTAGCATTGGGTCCTTAGATCTGCAAAGAGGGTTGAGCTGATCCTGTATTTCTTTGGAGTGGAAGGGAAGAAGGGAAGATTCGAGCTGTACAACCCAAGGGGAGTGCTGCACAATGGACAGACTTGGACACCCCACTTCCCATTACGCCTGCTCCCAGGGGCTCGCTGAATTCCCCCAGAGCCTGGGTCCAGAGCAACACAGACACTTCACCTCCAGGTAGGACATGGAGACTCTGTAATCCACCTCCTCAGTGGTAGCTTCAAGGGCCTTAAAGAGGTCATCAAGAGTGCGGATATAAATCCCTGTTCACAGTCCGTCCCTAGCATCGTGTAGGTTTTTCCTGCTCCTGTTAAAGACACAAAGAAGAGCAGCAAAGACCAACTTCCACATGAGCAAGTTTCCACAACAAATAAAGCCTGGTTTCCTTCTGATTTCTGTCCTTCAGCCCCAAACTTCCTCCAGTTACTCCCATTTCTCACCCCACGATGACACTGCCACAGGAAAGACATGGCACGTGCCATCCAAAACGGGTAGGAAGAGGACTTGCAGATGGGCAGATAGGGGGGTTAACTGCCCACCTAGGTGTTCAGAGCTAGGGTAGAAATATATTTTCATATAGTCTATAGGTGCTTGCTACAGCTGCACCTATCTTGAGATCAGTCTCCAGCGTTGCACAGACGCCCTCATCTCCTCCTCCTTAATGGGAAGATTTGTCCCCACTGAATTCCACCCCAGTTAAGTGACTTCTCAAACAGGGCAGCTTTGCTGTTACTTTAGCGTTACAGGAAGAGCCACACTTCCTGATGAGAATGGTATTTTAATGCTTCAGTCTTGTCCTCAACAGCAAGCAATTAATTGGCATTATAGTTCATTTCTGGTTCGTACAGATACATTTCATTCATCTGGAGCAGTACAGCTACAGGGACTACTTTACCTGTTGGACCATAAGCAAAAATGGTTGCATTGTAGCCAGAAATGACTCCTCCTATCAGGCTTTTGGTCGTGGACACATATACTTCCTCCTAATTCAGTCAAAAAAGGATAAACTTATGGTCAGGCATAACAGCTGTCTAAACAGTCCATACCTAATTGCATTCCCCATGATTTTCTCACTATGTTTTACAAATTTCCTGGGCTTTGGAACGATCTGTGAACCATTTGAATTCTGACACATCATCAAAACGAGCAGAAAAGCACAGAGGTTTATTGAATTTTCTAAAGGCAGGCAAGATGCAGGAGCTTACTAAAATAAATATCCTTAAATTTGATTATTTTCTTGGATTCTGAACATGGAATGCTTTGTTTTTCCTTTGTGTCTGCTGAAGAAGGGAGTAAATTCTCTCCCTGACCTTATCCTTTATTGAGAAGTGCCACTGGGCCTCCAAAAATGTCTTAGGTAGCGTACAAGGGTGCTACACTGGAGCTTCACGTGAAAGAGAAACCAGACGACTGAAATGCTTGTGAGAAGCAAGGCTGCAGTCGCGTCGTGGTGATCACAAAGCGCAGGTGCTGATGAAATCCTCGTACTGCACCTCACATCTGTGCAAAACACAGCTCAGTAAGGGCACCAGAGCTCACTTCAGGAGCCTGTAAATCAAAAGACACACAGGGAAGAAGCGTGTGAGCAACAGAGCCAAGCGACGTGACAGGGATCTCGTTCACCGGGGACCTCGGGAGCCAAAGCTCCTCATCTCTGCTCAGGCGCGTTGCATCTGGGGAGTCCCGATGCGGGAGGGAGAGGCAGACTGAACACGGCACGTCTCCCCGCTTCTCCGACAAAAGAAAAACCCTCACAGTCCTCTCACCTTCAGCACCGTTGCCTTTCATCTGGGTGAGATGTGGCCTCTGGGATGTGCAGTTCTACTCACCTGCTAAAAACATTCATCTAAGCAGGGAAAACAATTCTAATGTTAAGCCTTTTGGTTAAAAAAAAAAAAAGGGGAAGGATGTTACCTGGGTTGCTCTGTGATCAAAAACCATGTCAAATACAAATGTTTTTTCTCGGGATCTGTTAGCTCACAAGATGTCATCTGGATCTTCACTTGGATCCATCAGGACCACCCTCTGTTATAAAATAAAGTCAGAAGAAGAACCGTTGTGTCTGGGTTTGGTTAACAGCCTGCTGGGATTTCTTACAGCGCTATCACCATCGCATCTCTTGGCCAAAGGAGCATTGCACTACAGCTTTGCGTGGAAAGCGCACTTATGTGCACACTGCGGAGGCCGACAAGCTTTGTTTTGCAACCGATGTCACAACTCCTGTAGCCTGGAGAACGAGTAGCTGCTGCAAAATGCTTCAAAGGTCCGTTGTGCAGTGAAACAGCCGCTGGCGTTGGGTAATAGCGGTGGTTGCAGGGACACGACACCCAACCAACGCCCATGCAAGCAGGAGGGGGACAGGACCTCTTACCTCAGTTTTCAGCCAAGATTCAGACAGAGGAGCTGTGAAAGAAAATAGTTGAGTTCCTTGGGAGGAAAAGTGCCCGAAGTCATCTTTCAAAGCCTTTCCTGCAGAAGGACTGAGAAATATCCGCATTGCTCAAGGACAGAAACTTCATTCCATTTCTGGCTTTTATTAAGGAAAAAACAAAGGTGGGAGAGGAGTTGCAGCAGGTTACAGAACTGGTTCTGTTTCTTTTCAGTCCCTTAGGATCTGTTTTAGTACATAATTATCACAGTATCTAATTACTGTGGAGAATGGTATTCTTCCTCCTCCACTGAAATGGCTCAGCTCCTAAGGAGATGCTCAAACCTCAAGGGAAGGGACAGAGAACCCTGTGCCTCCAACTCCAGAGCAGCTTTCACTCTCTCTCAGGTAAACAGATCATTAGATGAGCAATTAGAGCAAAGATCAACCACCACTTGACCTACAGAATAACTGCATGGCGTGGCAGGCATGGGAGAGAGACAAGCATCTAGGACAAGTGCCCATGGGCGTTCAGGAAATGTCACGACTTCGGTTTTTCTTTTTCTTTTGCATTTCCTGCTAAATTCCAAGTCTCTAACTAGCATCTCTAGTTTAGATCTGCAAGTTTTCAACTACCAGAATGACTTTTTTTTTTTTTTTTAATTCTTTAGTTTTCACTGGTCCAGCTCAGGCCTTAAAACCTGAAGCAACACAAGAACAAACTCCGAAGGGAACTCCCAGTTTATCCTCGGCGGCGGCATTTGCCTGCAAAAGATCGGCTGACACATAATCATATGTCATCATGCAAGTGTGACAGCCAAGAGCAGAGCTTGGGGAACGAGGTCAGCATGTTTCCTTTAGAAATTCTGTCTGTAACACTTTCAGGCCCCTTTTACTGAGTCCTTGTAACATACAAATCTTGCTTGCAGTGGATCCACACATCCCAAAGAGTCCTTCTCTTCCAATCTGGGGCTAACACCTTGTCTGACTAGCAGTGTTCTAAAAGCACAAATCTTCTGCTATTGCACGGAAGCATTAAAACATAACAAGACACTAACAGAGTCAATTTTGAGTTAGGATTAATAAGCAGGCTGAAGCAGCTCTAAATGAGTTAGGCTGGGAGTAAAAATAGCAGGGAACATGATGTAAATCAAAATACAGCAAGAAATCTGAGTACCTCAACTGCCCGGTCAATTAATTTGCTTTCATAATTACAGTTATTTGCATTATTAAGAGAAACTCATTCTCATAGATAGAAGTTACTCAGACTAATGTAATGAATGTAATGCACATTTCCTTCCCAGATTTCCATTAGAGAAAACAGATCTCGGGGCAGATGATGCAAGTCTGAATAAGCTGTATAAAAATAAAGCCGATATCCTTGTGAGGTTAATGGCTGCTTTAAACAAAGAAAAGAAAAGAAAGGAAAAGGAAAAGGAAAAAAGAAAAAAAAAATTTCAGCAGTAAGGTGCTAAACAAAAATTGCATTTGTAAGATAATCCACAAAGAGGAAAGAGAGATTCATGCTCGCTTTGCTTCCGAGGGCTGCTGTCATTTGACTATGGCGTGGAGACAAGAGACAAGGTAAATTACAGAATTGGCATGCGTTCAGAAAGGGTGCAGAGGAAGATCAGCTGAAGCACGATAGAAAATAATGGGATTTACACCGGAAAAGAAGGTAAATAACAAGGGCACAATAAAAATATGTAAATAGATGTAGCGATGTAGAAAAGGTAAGTGGGGACCTCTTGCAATCCCTGCCTCTTAAAAAGAGGAGCAAGAGGTGAAAGATGCAGAACTGGAGAAAAGAAGTGCCATCTGCAGGGGAAGCTGCATCCCTGCTGCATCACAGCAAGGCCAGGAGTTTTGCAGGATTTGAAAACAAGTGTTTGCACATGAACCAGAAGAGCCAGAGTCTCGTGGTGGTCCATGCGGTACCCAGCAGACTCCCCGGTCCCCATCGCGGGGGCTCTGCTGCAGCCCAGGCACAGCTCCCCCCTAGCTCACCCGCTCTGCGGGCAACAAGGGCAGCTCCCTCCTCCAGTTCTGCCTCGTTGATGGGACGGATGTGAAGGGCCACCTGCACACACAGCACACACACACACGTGGCTTACGTGTGCCGAGGCCACCCAGGTTTACCTGCAAGAGGGCTCAGCTCTGTGCAAGCACCAGCGATATCTACAGCTTCTCGCTGCATCTCTTCCACTGATCAATCTTAAAACCTTAAGCTTAGGGCTTGGAGAGTTTAAGGAAGTTTATAAAGTTTAAACCAGTTAATTCTCCCATGATTTGCACTTTTATCTTGACAAATTCTTCCTCCCTCTTCCCCCGTTTCTGTCTCTAACACAGCCAGACTCCAGCTGATTGACAGAGAAGGCGGCAGAATGAGCTCAGCCGTGTCATTGCTGCTGCCAGTGGGAACCTTCGGAGATCTGGGACCGCGGTACCAGCATCCGTAGAGCTGAGCATGCTTACAGATTCCCCTGGTGTTCCCAAAACACTGATTAAAGTTATCCATGACAAAGAAAGGGAATTACATTTCACTAAGTACCCATTTTGTTTAATCCCAGGTAGCAATCATTATGAGCCTGTTCAACCAGATCAGAGCAAGTTGGCCCTGATCTGTGTGGGTCCTGCGGGGTTCCTCAAAAGCTGGAATTCATCGCAGGACTGGAGCGATTATAAAGTAGCAAGTAACTGCCAGAGCCTTGTGCCACAACTCAATCAGTCAGAAACACAGCACTCCATTTTGAAACACAGACGATAATTTGACTTGAAGATTTAAAACGCACTGGCTGTATTTGGCAGTATTAATAAGATACAAGAGCACATATATTTTGCCCTGTTTAATCCATAGGTGAACCAATAGAGAAAATGTGGTGCCATGGATCATTGTGGGGTTAATTGGGCCCCCTGAAGCTGGGGTCCTGCTCTGGCCTTGACTCACTTCGCAGCTGTGGGTGAGTTGCACAGTCCCAGATCCCAAACCTGTGCGCCCAGCGGAGGGTCTCCAGAGAAGACCACCAATTCAAAATCCCACCTAAAAGCTGCCCTTGGCATCTCAGCTAATAACAGAGATTTGAAAAATTCTATTTGCACCTTTCCATAGCTGTTTTCCCTTTCATAAAACACGGCAGCATCCCCTCAGCAGCTCCTGACAAGATAGCTGATGCTGATAAAACACTGCATAATGCGCATAAATGATGCCTCATCAGGAGGGGGTGCAATTATTGAAACAGACTTCTTCTACAGCCCCACCAGTCACAAGCAACTAGTTTCTATAGGAACCAGATTTATTTCCACAATAACAAGTCAAGCTACCTGTCAATTTAATGAGGGTTTCACGAACAGCTCCCAGTCTTGAGCACTGTATAGTAGACATTTTTGAGTAGTTCCAGCAACAGCAAAGGAACATTTCTTCACTATTAATATATCGGAGTACAAGGTGAGCTCCTTGGCTTTGGATAACGTTCACAAGAATGCAATGATTAACTGAGTTTCATCATCTCCACATCTGAGCGACACTATTATGAGCATCTCATTCCCATGGGCTGAACTCCTCTTAGAAGCATTTGAAAATGTTATCTTGCACACCATAATCCCAAGTCCTGCAGGAACAGGGTAGTGCAAGTCTTTCTTGGACAGCCTTAATCTCCAGAATAGTCCGGGTAATCACTGTATTTGGTAGCCCGAGCCACTGAGGGTAAGAAAACAAACCCAAATAAGCAGCATGCAGAGATGGGTCACACCAAGTACTAAGGCTTTTCCTTGCATTAGAGAGGAATGCAAGGTATTCTAGACATTATTGACTTTATTTTAAGCGATTCCACTTTGAGGAGAGGTTGCTGCGTCTGCCTCAGTTGTGTTTCAGCGCAATGTGAGGGCAACGCTTCAGTTTAACACGGAGCCACAGGGTTGAAGTTTGAAACTTAGGAAAGGATTACATTTTCAAAGCACTCCTCTTACTCTGATCAGCACAGAGATGCCAAGGTCCTGGAGCGGACTCAGACAGGACTATAATCCCAGCTGCTTTTAGCTGCCTGTTATGAATCTGTCACTCAAACAGATCCCAAAGAGATGGGCACACTAAAAATCACTGTTCAAGGAGGACTAACCACCACCACCTGCCAGGTTACCCAGTCACCTCCCCTACTATACATTTTTCTCCTCTGCAGGATACTTATACCCAACTTTAGCTTTAAATCACACAGAGATTTGCACAAAGAGAGAAAGCCTGGGGTTTTGCCTCTGGCTGGGCCACAGAGGCCAGAACACCAGAAAACAGCTGGCAAACACGACAGGAAGGATGCTGGGGCTGGGTACAACCCAGCTCCTCCTCCCTATCCAGTGTCCTCCTCCAAGCAAGCGGACTCACCATAAGCTGCTGCTCCTTCATGGCCGAGCTGCAAGATGATGCCAGCTCAGGGCTGGGCGATTTCCCAGGGAGGTGCACATCGAGCTGGAGCCCTTCAGGAGGCTGCACAGGCAGGAGATGGAATGGTTCATGGAGGCGGCAGCAGCGATCACCCCAGGGAAGGAAGAGGCAACACCTGCGCTCCCCCAGGTGGGAGATGACTGCAGGGACAGCAGGAGAAGAGGCAGCAATGAAATACTGAACCCCTGGGCAGGAGGGGGCTGCAGCAGGTCCCTGCTGCTCCAGGCTGTGGGAAGCAGTGTGCCACCACTGCACCCTGCATGGGACATGGTGAAAGGGGCCAGGATAAGCAAAATGACCCACCTGCAAGCCCAAATTAGTTCTTTACATGCAAATCCACCTGCACACGCCCTTGGTGAGCAGGCCACAGCCTTCATTTTCTGCCCTCTCAGATGCCAGATTTCTCCTTCCCCTAGGATCAAGCATGCAGCACAACCAGGCACAGGGGCCCCCAGCTGACCAAAAGCTGAGCAAGAAGCACCCTGGCCCCTCCAGTCTTGCACAAGAGCTGACAACAGCCATCAAGGCAGTCAGGAAACAGCTTGCGACCTCCCTGAGCTAAGTGCAAACTTCCATTGTACTGTCACTTCACGCACACTGGCATTTCACGACTCCCACATTCAGGAAGGCAATCCTTCAGCATTTTTAGTGTCAGTCCATTCATTACAACAACCTATTAAAAAACCACAAGAAGATCACCTTTTGTCTTCATTATTTATTGATAATAAATGAGTCAAAGCTAATAAAAGTTACAGTAAGGCTTTATTAAAAATATTAAAGAAGTTAAAACTTAGTATAGCAAGTGAACAAAACTTGCTCTGTGAAGTTTGCATTAAGGACTGTAGATGGTTAGAAGGTCTTGAGAATGTTTATTACAAATTCAAAAAAAAGACTGTGAAAGTGAAGACTAACCCAGGATTATATGAATTGTTCCAGTTAATCTTGCTATTTAAGAACAATTAAAAATACTTAAGACAATACTTTAACAAACACAATGAGAGATAGTATGCTACTTAATACGTAAGGTTTGTTCCACCCCCCCAATTTCTGGACCCTTGAAGGCATTCAGTGGAGGTACAACTGCTGTTGGAAGCTTTTTTCCCCACCCATACATCTCTCTATACAGTATCTACAATCCCGCTTGTGTTTTGACCATCCTTCAGAAGCCCCTATAAGGGCCACAGGCTGAAAACCAGTGGCATAGAGTACTTGAAGCTAGAAAGCAACATGGATTCAATCCAATGAGATCCTTCCTCCCTACTATGACTCCTCGTGTTATTCAGAGATACGCCAAAGAGACTAGTTTACCAAATACATACCCATAAAGCAATTTCAGTAGCACATAATTTGCAAAAAGCATTTGAAGTAAGAAACACTACAGAAAAGACACAGTAATTGAAGGGAGCAGTGTCAGAAATGCCAGTGTAACAGATGAGAAGAGGCCTTAACTGCAGGTCAGGACAACATCTTGTCAGCTTCCAAAGCTCCCACAGGAGCATCAAGTTTTGGGTGGTTAGTTTTTTGGGTTTTTTTTTTTTTGCTCACTGGTGATCCACACTTCAGAAAAGCATCTTAGAAGACAACTCAATTAATTTAACATCAGCATTACATTTCTTTACTTTGAAAAAGGCCAGGAATAAAACACAGTAACCTATTAAAACTACATTACATAGAGACAGGAAAAAAACCTTTCAACTCAATTTGTAACTTAGAAAATGGTTGAGAAGTCAGCTCTTCACAACTAAAAGGTAATTAAAGTGATTCCTGCTAGAGAAGTTCAAGCCATTACTGGAGAACTTTGACGTGCTAGAAGTTCTTCTGCACTGTTTTGCTAGAAAGTAAATATTTTCTTCCAGTCCAGTTGAGAGATGAGCTCAGTAAGTATTATGGACAAAACTTTAATCATCTATGTATCTGTATATATGGATTATGAATGAACAAATGCAGAAAACTGGAAACTAATACAGACTTCGGGGGGGGGGGGGNATGAAACTGAGTCAATACCATCATTACGGAACAATTATTTCAAAGAGTCTTCCTGGTGAAGAGAACATGGGAGTTAATTGAGAGGTTCGTGCATTTGCTATCACAGCAAGTTCACCTAAGGACAAAGAAGAGCAAGCACTACACATGTCACTGTCCCTTGGCTGCCTCCAGCTGAGTGGGGCCACCCTTTGCCCAAAGGGTATTTTCTGCTTTCCACTTCAGATCTGTCAGACACTGCTATGCAAGTGAGCAGGGTTTAAAAAGAGCCAGTCAAGAGGGCTCACATTAGCAATTTCACCGGCCAGTCCAGGAGAGGAGACAGAACCATCCTCATTCTCCTCTGCCCCTCAAAGGGCAAGCAGCAGGCCAATCTCTCTCACTGCTCTGACAATACCCAGAAGGTAATTTCTACTCATAAATACAAATACAGAGAAGTTGCTCCACCAGCTTTAAGTACACTTTTCCCCTCTGAGCACAGAGGGCTTTAGAAATGAAACTAGGTACTATAACAGGAAGCATAAGGCATGTGTGTACAGAGCACTTCTCCGAAAGTTTGCAATGTTCACTACTAAGGCTTAGACTAATCCAGTAATTCCTGAGGTTAGTATCAGTTTGCAAATGGTTTAAGAAATCCACTCATTTTCTAGTCACTCACTACAGTGAACAGGTCAACTTGTCAGATTAATGAGCTACCATCACTGTAAAAAACAAACAAACCACAACACAAAACCAGAAGAGCCACGAGGAATTGCGATTAAAAAAAAATCCAAAGGAACCATATAGTCAATATAGCAAACACACTCTTATTACTGTGGGTATTTTGACTTTCATCGTTCAGGGAAAGATTCCCTACAAACAACGCGTAGCCAGCCTGGTTTTATTATAGGTCTGCTTTTATTTCCATATTCAGCTCTTTGAAGGAGACATCCTTTCACAATCTGAAAGGAGGAGGATATAGCCCACTGTAGTGCTGCTTCAGCACACTAAAACACATCATACGAAAAATGGTCCTGTTGACTTTTCCCCAAACAAAATGAACACCTGTCCATGCACTCGGGACAAAGAAAGAGTCCTGAGACAGAAACATCGTGCGTGTGTGTAAGACGGAGGTTGATGACTCTCACCTCACTGGCAATAGTCGAAAACTGCCAGTTGGCAAGTACTACACGGGAGCCAGGAAGTAAATACTGGTAGTAGTGGATTTAAAAAGAAAAAAAAAAAACAAACCCTAAAAAAACAAAAAAAAAGAATAAAAATTTAAAAGCAGCGCCTTTCCAGTATCTCACTGCAGCAGGCAGCAAGACTTAAAGGCACTACAATGTGTCAGAATGGAGAAAATCTGATGCATCCACCCTTCCAGAGTACAAGAATATGGATTAAAAATTCCAAAGTCGATGTAGGCTTTCTGAAAATGAACGAACTTCTTTTCAGCACAAGATATGGTGGTGCTGCAGAAAAGGAAAAAAAGAGGTGAGTTAGTTACTGTGCTTTTATACAAACAGCTCAACCTCACCACAGATGCTAGCTGGTGAAAGGTTACATAAGCATGTGTTTCACCTGTTCTTAAACTGACATTTGTTTAAATCCATACACTAAGCAGCTTCTCTCCCTCTTCCTTCCATAAAAGAATCTCCCATGTATGGGACACAGATAAGCCAGATCCAAATATATTCAAGGGTATCAAGGCTATTAATTTTTCTACAGGTTCAAGAGGTATACTGCTCATATTTTCATAGAATCATCAAATGGTTTGAGTTGGAAGGGACTTTAAAGATCATCTAGTTCCAATCCCCCTGCCATGGGCAGAAACACCTCCCACTAGACCAGGTTGCTCAAAGCCCCATCCAACCTGGCCTTGAACACTTCCAGGGATGGGGCATCCACAGCTTCTCTGGGCAAGCAGTTCCAGTGTCTCACCACCCTCATAGTGAAGAATTTATTCCTTGTATCTAATCTAAATCCACCCTCTTTCAGTTTAAAGCCATTATCCCTTGTCCTATCACTACATGCTCTTGTAAAAAGTCCCTCTCCAAGTTTCTTGTAGGCCCCCTTCAGGTACTGGAAGGCTGCTATAAGGTCTCCTTGGAGCCTTCTCTTCTCCAGGCTGAACCACCCCAACTCTCTCAGCCTGTCTTCACAGGAGAGGTGGCTCTAGCCCTCTGATCATCTTCGTGGCCCTTCTCTGGACTCACTCCAACAGGTCCGTGTCCTTCTTATGTTGGGGGCCAGAGAGCTGAAAGCAATACTCCAGGTGGTGTCTCACGAGAGCAGAGTAGAGCAGGAGAATCACCTCTCTCGACCTGCTGGTCACACTTCTTTTGATGCAGCCCAGGGTACAGTTGGCTTTCCGGGCTGCAAGCGCACATTGCTGCATAACGTTGAGCTTCTCATCAACCAACACCCCCAAGTCCTTCTCCTCAGGGCTGCTCTCAATCCATTCCCCACCCAGGCTGCATTTGTGCTTGGGATTGCCCCGACCCACGCACAGGACCTTGCACTTGGCCTTGCTGAACTTCATGAGGTTCGCATGGGCCCACCTCTCAAGCCTATCAAAGTCCCTCTGGGTGGCNTCGCATGGGCCCACCTCTCAATGCTATCAAAGTCCCTCTGGGTGGCATCCCTTCCCTCCAGCGTGTCGACCACACCACGCAGGCTGGTGTTGTCAGCAAACTTGCTGAGGGTGCACTCAATCCCACTGTCCATGTCGCCAAAAAAGATGTTAAACAGCGCCAGTCCCAACACCAACCCCTGAGGAACGCCACTCGTCACTGGTCTCCACTTGGACATCAAGCCGTTGACTGCAACTCTTTGAGTGAGACCATCCAGCCAATTCCTTATCCACCGAATGGTCCATCCATCAAATCCATGTCTCTCCAATTTAGAGACAAGGTTGTCATGTGGGACAGTGTCAAATGCTTTGCACAAGTCCAGGTAGATGACCTCAGTTGCTCTTCCCTTATTCACCAATACTGTAACCCCATTGTAGAAGGCCACCAAATTTGTCAGGCATGATTTGCCCTTAGTGAAGCCATGCTGACTGTCACCAATCACCTCCTTATTTTCCGTGCACCTTAGCATAGTTCCCAGGAGGATCTGCTGCATGAAGTGAGACTGACTGGCCTATAGTTCCCCAGGTCTTCCTTTTTTCCCTTTTTAAAAAATGTGGGTTATGTTTCCCCTTTTCACGTCAGTGGGAACTTCACGGGAGTGCCACAACTTCTCAAATATGATGGATAGTGGTTTAGCAACTTCATTCACCAGTTCCCTCAGGACCCACGGAACTTGAACTTCTTAGGTATCTTCTTAGGTATCTGGAGGCTAAAGAGCTGTAGGGTGACTTACAGCTGCACAAGGCATACTTCCAGTCTCTCCTTTCTCTTCCTTAAGTGAAGTCCTAAACATGACAGAGCAGGAACCCATTCCAGGTCTTAAGTCCTATGTGAGTGCCTTCACTATCAAAATATCTTTTTCCCCTCCTCAATACAACAATGTCAAGCTCCCTAAAGGACATTTCCTACAACAGGGGCTGAAAGTAGCCTCTATTTTCAACATACAAATATATAACATGAATTCACAAACAGGAACTGGGAAAAGCACTGGATTAAATAAAAGATTTCAGCAACAAGCAGTGACAGTCAGTACACAAGAATCTGCTACTATCTGAATTCTACCCAACATTTCTAGAAAATAACAACAGAGTTCATGTCGATATTTAAACATCTACTCAAAGTTTTATCAGCCCACAGTCAACTTGCTGTATAATCTTTAGTACAGTATTTAAACTCTGTCCAGTCTTGAACTAACATGCAATTCTTCCAAAAGGCAAAATTTCTACCTCATACTGACTACAATTCCTCCTCCCGACAGAAGTTACAGATTCTGCAATACAATGTATTTAGAAGTTGACCCTGACTCTGTTGCATGTTTGATCACTCCGGCAAGACAGGACATACACAGTATTCTGCTCAGTACAACTCACAAATCTGACCATCTGCAATTACTTTTAAAAAAAGCTTTTGTCCCCTCTAGCCAGAGAGAAAACGTAAACCAACTCAGAGAACAATACATTCACTCACGCAACAAACAGACCTAAATTTCTCAAACAAAATATTGCATCTATAGCAATAGCTGACAGAAAAAGTTTCTCTCTACTGAGAGGTATGCTATCTTACCACTGTTTTATTAATTACTCTGGTTCTGCAAGGGTAATAATTTCTTCATTGATAAAAAATTCAACAGTCTCCTCCTCCCAGTCATCAACATTGCTGTCCAGCTCATCTGTGTCTACCCCTGGAATGGAGAAAACATTAACACCGAATGCATCAAACAAGGCAGCAATGGAAAGATTTGACGCTCTTGACAGAAACAGTCCTTAAACCAGCAGTGAAATAAGAGGTATTTGGTGCTTTAAATCATAACAAGTACATGCTAAATTCATTAAACGACAACCAAGGCATTACTGTCTCCCACCACAGGGCTTTTGCGGATCTTCTAGTTAAATGCAACACTCAAATCTCTTCAGTGTCTTATCCTAAGGTCAAGCCAATGCTTGCCTCGAAGCATAAAGAGGCGAGGTAAAACACAGATACCAAAATCTAGCAGCCAGCAATATTTGAGCTTTCTCCTGTTTAAAAAAAACAAACAACCTGTTGCAATTTGGGATAAAAAGTATAAATAACCTTCAGGCTAGGCTTTGGCAGGAAATGGAGGGAGAGAAGAAGTGGATGAATCCCCAGAACAGGGTAGTTATTTGGTAAGAAACAGCAATTATCTAGCAGCAAGTTTTTACAAGTGGCTTATGTGTGGCTTACCTCCTCGAAGCTCTAAACGCTCGTTCCTCTGCTCCATGTACAACTCTTGTGCCATCTTGCGGTACTTTCTGAACTCTTCCATCATTGTACGTCTCCTTTCCACTAGCTCCTACAGAGGCAGGAAGAGGTCGTTAAACCTCTCCAATAATCAAATCCACATGCGATGCATTTGTTAGCAAGTCAGTCAAACTTTTTTCTCATTAACATAGTTTCTACTGACTTAAACATAAGAAAAATCTTTCTCTTACATAATCAAAAAGCTGTTTTGGTGAGGTTTTTTTTTTAATTTAAAGAGCTTTTCGTAATTCAAAGACTGGCTAATGCAGCAACTCCCCAAAATTTTACCACCTTTGCTTAATGAGGTAACCTCATTAAGCCTCTCCAGATTCATTACTGTTTAACCTGGCAGTTTAGTAGCATCTGTCTGAACTACCTAGTGGAACTAACTCTAGCCATCTGGATTCAAATGAACACAGATGTTTGTTATAAAAGAAATTTAACTTACATCTCACTATTACAAAACAACTAAGGACAGGTTACAAGAGTTTCATCTACATTATTATATTCAAAAAGTGTCTTGCCTTTGAAGCTTTGGACTGGCTCAGGCGATCCTTCTGCTCAAATATCTTGGAGTATTTCTTCAGGTCCTTCTTAATTTGCTGTAAAACAGGGAATTTTATTTCAACTAGGATATCAGACTAGCAATCACAACCACCATATTCTGTAAGAACTCCTTTGGTATGCCTAAGCAGGCTATGCATTTTTTAAAAACATCTCTCTTCTAGGCAATTTCCCTTCGCTATAATTTTGTTTGTTCTTCCTGGCTTATAGATCACATAAATGCTTCTGTACACATGCAATTAGTGAAGTCTGGACAGCTAACTTCAATTTTCTTGTTCTATATACCCTTTCACTGTACCCTAACTGTAAGAACAACCGATAACCATTTCTATCTTGAACTTAAAAAACAGTTAGTATTTACAGTCATTCCCAGAAGTGAGGTCCCCTACAGCAATATGTTTTTTCATAAATTCGGGGCAAAAGGCAGCTGCATAACTGTGTAACAGTTCAAGCTTCATCCTCAAGAAGAGGAAGTAAACCAAGTATGCTTATACACCGAATCAATGTCAGCAGAAAGAGTCAGTGGAATACACTACCTTTATCTGATCTTCACTGAGCAAGGTAGCTGGTCGTGGTCTCCAGAGAAGTTGACAGAATCTGTCTTTATTGTTTTTCTGAAGTAGACGGCCTTGGAAGGTCCATAGCCAATATGCATTGTCCACCTGGAAGAGTAGTGCACCATCTAAGCCAGATAAGCTATAACTTAACACTGTAGTTCTCACTCCATGTCTTAAGGGTCTTTTTTATAAAATTAGCACCATTAGTCAACAGAAACAGGGTGCTCTTTTTGTTAGTGCCTTCCTTGCACAAGTCAAACTCCTCAGCAAAATATTTGTTCCACTGAAGCTTTGCAAGAAGCTACCTTCTGAAGGATCACAACAGTTTGAAACTAAGCCAGCCCTTCTATCATATTCTTAAGTCTCAGATTCTATACTTGTACAGGAGAGGATTACAGTGCAGTGGCTAGAACCATGCAAAAGTAATGACAGGTGCAATACATCCTGCTGTTCTGTGTGGACCACAAGCAAGTTTCAAACTGCTAAAGACATAATGAAAATTCAGAAAAAGGACACTCAGTCTAAACTCATGAACTCCCCTTCCAGAACTTATTTTGGACAACCAGTGAATAAATACTGATGTTCAGAAATTAACTATGGTGCAGGTTTTCAGTCATATGACCAGTGACAGGTGTCCATTTTCTCTTCCTAGCCAATAGCCCTTTCCAATACCTCTGGAAGAGAAAGAGAAGGGGGGTGGGGTGGGGAAGGGAAGCATTAGTACCTTGTGGCTCCACCAAGACACAGAAGTCACAATGTATCTGCCTGTAGGATCCCATTCCACATCTGAAGCTGTATAGTGTTCAGCAATATTCATCATGGTGCAGTCAGATGTATCAACAAATGCTAAGGCACCATTCATGCTGCAAAGACAAAACAAGACAGACTGTTTTACACGCTAGTATAGCCTGTTTTTTTAAAAGCACTTCACAAGATGCATCTTTACAACTCCTCACTACAAAGATAAATTTTCGCAGCAAACAAGAGACAGGCTCATACCAGTCTCTGTGGCTAGAAAGCAACGTGATGAATAAAAACAAAAATCCAAGTAAGAATGATGCTTTTGTTTCTACGTTCAGTGACCCTTAACCCATTTTATTTCTGTTCTTAAAGTCACAGTGAAAACATACTATAGGCAAGTTACAGCCAGTTTAACAATCATACGCTTAAACGTATTTAAGTAGTGGAGACAAGATTAAAGAAAAAATAGATTTCTAAGATGAACAGCAGCGCTTTTCTGAAAGCATGTAAAGGCAAATACTACTTAACTCGTTAATAAAAATAATTTTCACCTGCTCTAACGTGAAACTTTCTTGATAACTCTTCTACAAAACAGCTTTGTCATTAATAGGTATGGCCCATGAGGAGGCACAAGGCTATGACAACAACAAATGCATTGGCAGAGCCACAGGCACGGTGCAAACTGCATTAGTTGAGAGTCAGTATTTAACTTAAACAGCTGAAAAGTATTTCTAAATATCCACTTTTCTGTTGAAAAATGTGTCCTTAATTTGTTGTGGCAAAAATAGCAAGTAAAAGTTACAAAGGACTAAGCTACGTCATGCAATTGCATCTTTTCTTTTCTTTTGCTTTTGCAAAGCTGTATCAGGATTACACAGTAGTGCAACATTCATGGAGATACCAAACACTTCTTGATGAGATACTCTCATCTTTTTCCTCCTTAAAATGAATGTGGTGTTCAGTAACCTGTGCAATACTCACCTTCTGAGCCCAGCCAACACTACAAATTGCCCTTGAGGACTCCAGAATATCGTGTTTGCCTGCTGTTTGTCAAATGTTTCTGAAAAGAAACAAGACAAATTCAGAAAAAGATCTTGATCCAATGCCATCAATTAGCTTACAAGCAGTCAACTCCATCCATTCCTCAAAAGACATTTCTGAACTCTGCAAGCAAGTCCTAACAACAGCCCTTAGCTCTACACTTCTAAAGCCAAAACCCAGCAGCAGCAGAACATCCAAGCTAGCAGAAGAAAGAGGAGATCAGAAGACCCCAACACCCAACTTGGGAATAAATTTTATCTAAAGTGAGCCAAGTCTGTGCTATCACCTCACATGAACTTCCCAAAATTATTCTGGCTCATAGGCCTTTTATTTGCAGACCCTGGACTGATTCAAAGTGCAAACAGTTTAGCTGTCACCAGAAAGTAAGATTTCTAGAATACAATGTTAGGCATAGCACCTATTG
>VYZW01062839.1:0-41082 GCA_013401315.1 Balaeniceps rex
GGGGCTGCTGGCCTGCGGAGGGGGCACGGTACTGGGTGGGAGGGAGCGCAGGATCTTGTATTTTTTGAACATGAAGGTGGCCGAGCTCTGGAAGTTGCTCTTGTCCCCAGAGCCCACCTCGAGCAGCAAGGGCAGCGATGGGGGCTTGGCCCCCTCTTCCACCCTCACCTTCCCCCCTGGACCCTCTTTCTCCTCCTCCGCATCCTCCCTGTCCAGCGTCCCCTCCGTGCATCCGATGGGTCCCTGGGTCTCCCTGGCTTTCACCAGTCTCTTCTTCAAGCTGAGGTCCAGTGCAATGTCCTCAGGGGCCGGCTCTCCGCTCCCCACCCCGCCGGGGCTGCCCCCCTGAGACCCCGGGTCTCGGGGCACAGGCTTTGGTTTTTCGGGTGCCCTTCCACAACAGCTTTCCCCTTGACTCTGGACCGCGCCGCTGCCTGTCTTCAGCACCCGGCCGGCCGCCGTCCCCACGGGCAGCAGGCTGGACATCACCAAGACATCTCCGAGGGCAGCGGGCTCACGGCTGCTCGCCGTGATTTGGGTTGGGGTGTCCCCCCGAAGATGCTCTTTGGAGAAGGGGACCCGGGCTGAGGCCTCGGTCCCCTCCAGGTAGTCTCGGTAAGGTGCCAGACTGAAGACGTTGTTGATCACTGGCATGGGTGGGGAGGAAGGAGAAACCTCACCATTCCTCAGGACTTTCAACCCCTCCAGGGGGGAGGCAGCCGGAGAAAGGGGGACGAGGTCCTTGGCTGCCTCCTTGACCTTGCAGGCATCTCCCTTCTCTACAATGACGGGAGCTGGTGGTTCCCCGCGGGGGGTCTCCTGGGGGGCCGGGCTGGCCCTCCTCCCTGGGTAGGGGGGCTCCTGCTTCCCCCGGCTGGGCTTCACCCAGCCCCCTTCTCCTTTGGGAAACGTCTCTGCAAGCCCACCAGAGCCTGCGGGCACCTTCTCTGGGACAAAGACAGGTTGGAAAGCGCTGTTGTGCCTCGCTGCTGCTCGCCGCCGGGGACTTTCCGCGTGGCGCTGCTGGCAGCCCGGCTCCGTGCTGGCAAAGGAGGTGCCGAATATGGCCGTGTCACTGGGGCTGAAGGCAAAGCCGGGGCTCGGCAAGTAGCCGGCTCGCTGTGGCAGCTCAGCATCCCTCGGCAGTGCCACCGACTTGACGGGTGGTGATGCCACCGCACCAGCACCGGCTGCCCTCGGCACATAGGTGTCCAAGGGGCTGGGAAAGTAGCCCCTTGGGGCTTGGGGCTTAAGGTAAGCACCGGGAAAGGGCTCCCCGCCTCCCGCAAAGCCAAAGCCTTTGTAGGTGCTGGGCAGGGCGCTGGGCTGTGCCTCCATGGTGGGAGCCGGGAGGTGGCAGAGGAGGGCAGCCTTATGGAGGGGCAGTGGGTAGTGGTTGTGTGGGTAGCACGCCGGCGGTCTCTCCCGGTACGCTGGGCTGGCGGGGGGTGGCTGGAGCTTGAGCCAGGGGTCCGGGCTGAGGCTGGGGACCTCGGGCACCTTCCTCTGGCTGTGGGCAGCGGGGCAGCTGGCTTCCAGGAAGGGGGTACCAGGCGGGCCCCTGTTTTTCTCAAAGGTGGTGTAATAGGCGGAGAAGGTGACAGGGGAGCCCACCTTCTCCTTGGTGGGCAGCGCCAGGCTGGGGTGCAGTGGTGGGAGGCTGGGGTCAGAGTGGGGACCCCTCTTGTGCAGCTCGGTGCCACTGTGGGGTTCGCCGGGGTGGAGAGGGTGGCTGGCAGGGGTGGTGGTGGGCAGAGCCCAGTCTGCATCCCCCGGTCTCTGCTGCAGGCTCTCCACCCGTGGTCCCAGCGGCAGGGCCATCCTGGGGTCCACGAAGCACGCTGGGGCTCTGTACACCGGCTTGGGGACAGCCAGGGGGGCTGCCTTGTTCACTGCCACCGGCTTCTTTACCGGGAAGGGGTGTCCCAGAGTCGTCGGCGGGCTGGTCCACTTCTCCCTCGCCATCAGCAGCTCCCGCATCAGGCTGTCCTTGCCCTTTTCGGCACCCGGGGGCTGCAGCCCGGTCCCCAGGCTCTCAGGTCGGTACAGCAGGCAGCTCACCAGCGGCCCCTCTGCTGGCATGGGCTGGCTGCTGGCACCGGTGCCATAGTGCAGGTAGGTGGCTGCCGGGCTCCAGCGTGCCAGGGGCTGCTCGGGGCCGTCGGGGCTTTGCAGCGGGCAGGCAAAGTAGGAGCCCTTGTAGTTGAAATGTTTTTCGGAGCCGGGGTTGGTCACAGGGCTGGATTTGCAGAGGCCGTCGGGGAAGTCGGCAGCGGGCTGTGTCTCCAGCCGAGGTAGCTTGTTGAAAATCACGGGGTCCAGAGACTCCAAGTGCCGTTTTGAGGCCATTTATATGTTGCTGCCGGCGCCCCAACCGGGGAGTGTGACGGGAGAGGTGAGCTGGCCTTCCTGAACAGGAGAGAGAGAGAAAATAAATCATGAGCAAAGCAAGTCCCCATGGCAAGCACTCAGCCTGTGGTGGAACGGCATGGGGTGACAGGCTCCAGCGGGACCTCCCCAAAAGTCAGCTTGCCCACACATTGACTGGAGAAAGCGTGTTGGTTTTCATGTGCAGCTTTTCCTTATTCATTTGCGATGCTCGACATCACACTGGAAGGCTAAAGGAGAGGAGGGGAGCCATGGAAAGCCCTGCTCGCCTTGCAGTCAGCCTCTGCCAAGGGCAACGGGGGCTTGCTTCCCTTCTCCCATCCTCCTGGCACCTGGCAGAGATCCTAAAACAAAAAAACCCCACCCCAATTGAGAAGCAACGTTTGATCCTCGGCGTGGAAGCTAGGGGTCCGATCAGGGGGTCCCCTCCCTCGGTGCTGCCTGGGGCAGCCCTGCACGAGCCAGGGTGGGAGCCCGAAGCCAGCGGGGGGGGGGTCCTGGCAGGCTGGCCGAGTGTTTCTCCATCCGCCTCCTTGGAAAAGCCCTGAAAAGCTCTCACCGCTTTGGTGTCAAAGCCTCAGTGAGCGTCTGTTGCAGGCAGTGGGGAGCAAAGCCAGGTCAGCTCCGGTGAAGAGTGAGCAGACTGTGACGAGGCACAAACACAGACTGCCCAAAATTCCCCACTAATTGGCACCTTTCAAGCTAATTTGAGGCTTTTCCCCCAATGCAGCAGCCTGCAGTTCAGGGGGACCCTCTCCCTTATGGTCTTTTTTCTGATTTTGGGCTGCTGCTGCGGTCGGGCCCGGGTGCCGGCCCGCAATGTCAGGCGGTGCATGCCAGCAGGTGGAGCTGGCACACTGTCCCAGCATCACCCAGCCTTCCCGGGCATCGCCCTACATCCCCTAAGTATCACAAGTATCCCCCCCAGTATCTCCTGGCATCACCCAGCATCCCCCCAGTACTGTCCAGCATCTCCTGAGCATCCTGCTGAAACACCCGAGCACTGTTTGAGCCCCAAGAGCATCACTGGAGCATCACACAGTATTCCCCAGCATTACCTGAGCATCATGTACATCACCCAAGGAAGCCCCCAGACCTGTCCGAGCATCGCTGGACCATGGCCCAGCATCCTCCCAGCATGGTCAAACATCAGCCAGCATCTCCCAAGCATGGTCAAACATCACCCAGCATCCTCCCAGCATGGCCAAACATTACCCAGCATCTCCCAAGCATGGCCCAGCATCCCCCAAGCCCACGGACGGACTTACTGCAGCAGGATCTTGCGTCTGTTCTTCATCCCCGTGGTTTTTTTTGGTTTTGTGGCAAGAGTTAGCAGAGAAGCAAAGAAGGAAATGGAGGAAAGAGCATGGAGATAAGGTAAAAGCCTTGTCCGCAGAAGGGGAAATGGAGCAGATAACTGGGGAGACTTGCGAGGGTAGATAAAGGACCCGAGCGTGGTACCTCTGCTCTGCAGCGCGGCTGGAGTCTGGAGCCAAGCCGCACACAGCCTGCTCTGGCAAACCACAGGCTGCACCCTGCCAGCTCTCCCTGCTGTGCAGGCAGAGCCCTGCCAGACCACTTACAGGCAGAAACAGGGCTCACAGGTCCACCGGCCACCCAGCCATGAGCGCGGGTGCCCCTGCCCAGCCGCAGCTCTGCCCCCCGCAAGCCCAGCCCAGCCCAGGGGGGACAAGGGGATGGCCCGGTGCAGACCTGCCTCTCCCCAGCCCCAGCTCAAACCCAGCAAAACAGCAGCTCTGGCATGACTGAGCAGGCTGTGCCCCTCTGCCATTCCTTTGGGTTGGGTTTCTTTTCCAAACTTCAACAATTTCTCGCCTTCCAGGGAGGATGCTGCTTCCCTGGACTCCTCTGAAAACCTCTTTGGAGCGTCGGCGCTTCCCTGCAGTTGACAAGGAAGCTCATCTCCCTGCTTGCACCCTCAGAAGCAGCTCCCCCAAAAAAGGGGCCGTGGGATGACCACATCATTTCCAACAGCTTTATCCTCAGGAGCCTCAGGGTATTTCCAAGACATCCAGTACCAATTAAATTTGCCATCACTTGGATCCAGGGAAAATGCTCCCCTCAAATTGAAAAAGCTTGGAGAAAAACCCAGAAAACCCCAGACCACTGCTTTCCATACAAGACCCTGGCCCGAGGCAGGAGGTGGACCCGCACTTGTCCCTCCTCGCCCCAGCCTGGGGGCGTTGCTGCAGGCTCCTCCATCACCACATGCTGGCTGAGACGTTCTGGGGGCCCATGCCCAGGAGGAGAAGTTGGCTGCGCATTGCCACGTGGCCCCCCCAAAACGAGCTATGGACTTTCCTTACACCCCGATTGGGAGGATGTGAAGCGGGAGGGCGCTTGGCTGGGTGGCTGGTCCCAAACCGGGTTACTTTCCTTTCCAGCAGACCTCCCTCCCCACCCACCAGGGGCCAGAGAGGGATCTCTTGGGAGGGTGGTGTTTAAATCCGTCTCCCTGGGAGATGCTGCGTGGGAGGGAGATGCAGGCGTGGGATCCCTTCCACGTGGTGACGGTGCTCGGGGTGGACAAGCTGGGACAGAAACCCAGGATCTTGTGACTTCCAACATTTCCCCGCTGCTTTTTCCCCTTTCCCTGAAATGCACCGATCTACAAAACCCGTGGCGTCAGGGACATTGTGCAACTGGCCCTGCCATCACCACGGGACCGGGTTATGCCGCCAGGCACATTGACAGTGCCCACGCAATCGCCCCGTTTCCAAATCGCCTGCAACAGCAGCAGGGGAGACCCCTCTTTAGGAGGGGAGGAAGGAAAAGGCCTCACAATCCTGTCACAAGGAGACCTTTCCCCTCAGGAACACCCCAACCCCTTCCCACCAATTCAGTGGGAAAGCGGGCAGCCAGCTCTGACCTCCAGCCTTGCTAGAAGGATGCAGAACAGAGCAAGTCATCCCACAGCAGCAGCCGGAGCCAGCCACGTGGATTCTCTGATGTCTGGTAGGGGTTGAGCTCATTAACCTCATTAGGGTGAGGGCACTAATGGGCTCCCTCTTTCCATGAAATACACTGGGGCTTTGCCCCAGACGGTGCCGTCCCTACACCTGTGCCATATGAGACACAAGAAAACAGCTCTGTATTTGCTGTCACTGTCAGCCCTTCCCCTCTGGGACTATCCCCTTGCAGCCAGCACAGCGATGCCCTCCTTCCTTCCCCCTGCCGCAGGAGAGCCGCCGGGGCCGGGGTCTGTGGGGAAGAGAGGGGCACCCAGGAGTCGGGGCCGGGGGGATGCCTGGGTGAATGCTAACACATGCAGCCAGCACTTGTGATACTGAAACTCCACAGCTGGGAAAAGCAGTGGGCAGATTAAACACAACTGACTTATTCCTCTTTTTTTTTTTTTTTTTTAATTTTTTCCCCCTCCCTCTTCTTTGCAGGGGTTTTTCCCAGAAAAACCGGGAGGGAGAAAAGTAAAACCAAATGAAAAGGAGCACGTGCCACCCGGCTGCGTGCAGGCGAAACCTCCCCGACAAGCGCTCACGGGCCACAGCCAGCTTTATCCGCCACATTTCAGATGTTAAAAGGGCACAGGAGGGCTCCCATGCCCCCTCGGCCGGGGCTCCTTGGCATGCCGAGGCTGCCGGGGAAGGCTCAGACGTCTCTTTTTGCTCCGACAGCTCCAAACAAGCGCGGCTGTGTCTGTTACCGCCGGGCAGCCAGGCGCAGCGCACGGCTCCCCGGCATTTCCTCCCCAGGATGCGATGCCCTAACGCGGCAGCAATAAGCGGGAGCCTCTCATCGCAGCCTCCCGCCTCCTCCATCGCCACGTGATGCGAAGAAACAGCCACCAACTCCCAGCCAGCCCGCAGGAAGCAGCTATCAAGAAATAAAACCCCAAATCTCCTAAGCCCGGCGGCATCAGGCATCCCCGGCCATCCCGCAGCCCCCCCCAAGACACCCCCCGGGGTCCTGCGGCAGAGGCCCAGTAACGGAGGGGACTTTCCCCGCGTCACCCTGCAGCAAGTGGACTTCTCCCCTGGTAAGAAGGCTGTTTCCCGTCTGGCTGCAATACCGGTTTCACAATCGCGGGGACCTTGGGTCCCTGCCGAGGAGGTCACCTTTCCCATCTCTCTGGCGGGCTTGGTTGTGATTGCCGGCAAGGCTCCCCCCGCTGAGGTCATTTGGGGGAGCAAGCAAGAGGCCTCAGTGGTCCCAGCTCCCTCATTTTATACTTTATCCCTCTTCAGAAAAGTTTGCAGCTCCCGAGCTTTTCCCAGGTAGGCAAAAGCCCAGCCAGAGCCTTCACTCGCACCAAGCCAGCTGCTTTGTAAGACAGCATCCTCGCTGAACACACGCAGCATGCCATTGCTTGTATTGAAAATTAGGTTGTTATTCCTGAAAAAGCCCCAGCAATATTCACTTTTCTAAAAAAAAACTTAATTAAGGACGTAGCAGCCACCAGAAAGGCAGAGCGACTGCCTCCAGAACCACATCTGACTATTTAGGGGATTATACCCCTCCGATGCAAGGTACAAACGCATCGATCCAACTCCGACCCACCCGCGTCACGCCCCAGGTTGGCCGCGGCCAGGCAGGGGCACTCCCGTGCTCCGGACCCCGGGCACCACAGCATCGCACGCTCCTGCCTGGCCATGAGGCACGGACCTGGCGAGGGCTGGACGGCCGCCGTCCGTCTTTCTGTCCCCGCCGCACATCTGCAGCCACGGCGTTTGCGTAGGCAGTGCTACAGTGACCACCAAAATAAACCTCGGCGGGTTTACGCTCTCGCAGGGGAGCCGAACGCGCATTCTGCCCCGCGTACACGTTGTGCATCAGCCGCACGATCTGAAGTGTCCATAAATGGGTAAAACCCCTGGAACCGGAGCCTGAAGCCCATTTTTCCCTGCATCGCCCAACGAGAAACAGATGATCTGGAGGAAGACGTTAATGCAGGGTACAGGAAAGTGGGGGAAGCCCTCCCGCAGTGCACACGCCCGGCCGGGAGCTCTGCCCTCCGAGGGGAGCTCCAAGGCAAGGGGGTACGGGGCGAGGCAGCGGGACAGGGATCCCCGGCGCCCCCCGCCACCCCCCCCGGCTGGGCGGAGGCCAGACCCCGAGACCCGGCTGCCGCCCCGCATCCCTCCGGCTCCGGCTCCGGCACGTACCCGCTGTCCTCCCCCAGGCCCAGCGGGCAGCGGGGCCAGGATCCGGCCCCGCACTCACCTGCGGCGGCGGCGCGGTGCCTCCCCCGGAGCATCTCTACGGGGTCGGGAGGGGGGCTCGGCGGCGGGGGGGGGCCTGCTGCCGCTGCCCCGCTCGGCCGGCAGCCTGCATTGTGCGGAGGAAGTGGGAGGAGGAGGAGGAGGAGGAGGAGGGCTGGGTGTGCGTGTGGGCCGGCCGGAGGAGGGGACGGGACGGGACGAGATGGGACAGCCCAGCCCAGCCCGCCGCATGTGCGCTGAGCTGGTCGGGGCTCTGCCCCGCTCTGCCCGGCGCGCTCGGAGCGGGGACCCTCAGTACACAGTAATCTCCCCCGTTACGGGGAACCCCGCAGCGGGGAGCCCCTGTTATGGAAGGGTCCCCGTTGCAGCAAGTCCCCTGTTATGGAGGAGCAGCCCACGCTGGGGGGAAGCCCCATTAAGGGGAGCCCCCATTGTACGGAGCCCCCACTGGGGAGGAGCCCCCACTGCAGGCAGTCCCCATTAGGGAGGACCCCCCATTAAGGGGGGCCCCCATTGCAGACAGTCCCTGCATCGTGGGGAGCCTCTGTTAAAGACCAGCCCCCATTACAGGGAGACCCACCCTTGCAGAAGAGCCCCGGCACAGGGATGCCCCCCGAGCCCGAGCCCACCAGGAGTGGGGGCTGGATGCAGGCATGGATGCAGCCCCAGGCTCCGGGTCTGGCCGGACACCAGTCCATCCATCCGCACACAAACACTTTCCCATCTCGTATTCAGGGACAGAGGGAAGCTGAGGGATCCACTGATGGTCTGGGGTGGGCTGGGGATGGTTTCTTAGCCCCTCTCACGGTCACCCCCTACCCCAAAGAGAAGACTCTCCTCTTGGATTTAACCCCCCCCTGCACAGGGAACCCCGACACAGCACAAAGGGTCGAGCCCCAAGTCTATTTGCTGGCATTAACGTTTAGCATTTATCCAAGGAGTCGCGTCTGAAAAGGTCCACATAAACATTCCCCAACTAATAATTAACCCTCATAAAAGGCCCGTAAATATGATTAACCCAGTGACCCAGATGCTGCGAGATTAAGCGAGCTGCCCAAGGCCACAGAGTGAAGCAGTGGCAGAAGCTCAGTGCCCACGAGGAGAGAGAACTAAAGATTTCTACTTTTTCTTTACTTTAATTTCTATTTTCTTCCAGTATAGTCCAAGTTGCTCCTTGTGCAGCATGGAGGTGCCTCAAAACACCATCACCTGAGCACAGTTTTATTGGAAAACAAAACCTCCAAGCATCTTCAGATGGCAGGTGGCAGGAGAAGGGGGAGGAAAACGGTTCCCTTGGAGGTTTCTCAAGAGAATGAGCTTTACATTTACTAAATGTAAAGGCAATGCAATGACGATTGATGGGGAGCGGACTATATGGATTATTTCAGGAAGGGATCTACCCCAGCCCCAGCTCACCGAGATGTATGAAGCTGCTCACACTCTTTTTGGCCCCAATTCAGCCCAGGGCTTAGGAATGTGCCTAATTATTAATACAGGTGATTAAGGACCTTATTGAACAAAGACTGAGAAGGCAGTGTTTGAATTCTCCTCTCCTTGGCCTCACAACCATTATTTTTCCCTTACGGCTTTATTTAATTTATAGCAGTTTTGTGGCAGCAGCAGTTGATTCCTGCAAAGAAAATAAGTAGCTGGGAGGAGCCGGCTCTGAATTTCCAGTCCCTTGGCTCTGATGTTTACACATGATTGCTTTGTCTGGAGTTCATCGATCATGTGCTGCCGTAATATTTTCTTTGGTCAAATTGTAATGCAACTATATAATAATTATTATATATTTAATTATTAGATGTTATATGTTAGTATGTAATATATAATAGTTATTATATATTAAAATGAGTAAATGGGAGGATAGGAAAGCTTATTATTTGGAGTTATGGTCATAATAAAAATATCGGTGTTACTTTTTACCTCGCTGGACAGAACTGCAATTCACTCGACGTGGCAGATAATCCCTTTAAGCTTGAGCTGATTAATACATTTGCTTAAGTTTATGCCAGAAACACCCTTCCTTGTCTGTATTTGGGTACATCTCTGCTGCCAGTTATTCAGCTGAACTCTTAAAACTAAACCTTGCTGAAATCTTCTCCCCATTTTTCGGTCTGATGGGGCTTTTTTTTTTTTTAATATGTAATTTCTGTAATGTCCTTTTCCTTCTAAAAAGAATTTTAAATGCCGTGATGTGTGGCATGAGGTTTTCACAGCAGCCTCTTCTAATTTCTAGAGGATGTTTTGGTTTTATGATGACTTATTCTAAAACACACATTATTTCCCATATAATCTCCCTCTTGAAATAACTCAGAGACTTCTATTTCTCTAGAGCAGAGAGAGGGGTTTCTACCTGTCCTCTAAGCAAATACCTGCTCTGTTTTCTTCTTTTCGCTGTGGATTTCCTTCTCTCTTGACTTCCTGTGTGATTCATCTCTTCATTAGCAACTGAAATTGGCTGAGCAGCGTCAAACCTGCTCCTTGCTGAGGCATCAAACCTGCTGGCACCGTGAGCACAGCAGACACCAGCCTCAAAAGAAACCACTATTTTATTTAAAAAAAAAAAAAAAAAATTAAACTTTTTTTTTTTTTAAATTTTTAAAGACATAAGCGCTTGGGAAAATGGCCTCTGGGGAAAGGTGGATGGTGATTCCCAGCTCTGATGCACCCAGGGCATGGCTGAAACTCTTTGCCCCTCCAGCCACCAGCATCCTCCGTGGTGGGCAAGCACCCAGGGGGCTTGAGGACCCAGCTGATGGGGAGCAGCACAGGCAGCCCTGTGGGGTTAATGTGAGCCCAGGGAGGTGAGGGTTTGTCTGAATTAGTCAGACTTTGGCCCTGTGGTTTTCAGTTTTCTTTTTGAGGCTTCTCAGCCTTGGCAGCGATGGCGTCTATCTTCAGGTTCATCACTTGGGCGATTTGATCTGTGGTTTGCTGTGCTCGGGCTCCCTCCCGGCGCTCAGGAAACCTGCTGGCTTCAGATTGCTGCTGCCTCCAGCCTGCCAGCTCCTGGGATGCGTCCCCAAATGCCATGCCCGAGGTGGGGCACCCATTCCTGGGGTTCACCCCTTGCAGGCACAGGGATGAGGGGGCTCAGGGTGGGAGCTTGGACATCAGGCTCCCTCCTCCCAGCAGCGTTTTGAGTTCAAGTCATTGCTGCTCCCCAGCCATGCCACTTCTCCTGTCCCACAAAAAGGGTCGGTTCTTGTCCCAGCTTGTGCTCCTCAATTTGTCCTGGTGCTAATTAAGCCCCTGAGGGGGAGTTAACCCCCTTTAGGAGGGCACTACCCAGAGTGATGCAGGCCAGCAGTTCAAGTGATGGGGAAGGGTGGGTGGGGGGTGGCTCTGGGGTACCCGGTGCCTGGACACTACAAAGACATGGCCAGGGGACAGATCCCTGCCCATCTCCTCTTCCCGAGGCAGATTGGTCCAGGAATATCTTGCCTTTATTCCTTTTCCCTCTTCTTCTTCCTCTTCTCTTTGATTTGCTTTCCCATAAAGTTGCGCTTTAGCTTCTGGAGAACTGGTAGGCTTTAGCTGATCTCTCGGTGACAAGGAGAGGTGAGATTTAAAGGTCATTCACTGCCCACAAACGCCACAGCTACCAAGTTTTTAAATACAGCACCCTTCCGAAAAGGCCTCGAGTTTGCTCCTAGTACCTGGGCAGGCTTTGGAGCGGGACCAGCTGCTTGTGTGGTGATGAGAAAAATCCCTTCACCTCCTCAAATAATCTAGCAACCCCCAAACTAGCCAAACAAAGCCCAAGTGGAGAAAGAGAGATGCCTCCCGGACCGGTGTCCCCGTGGGTGCTTTCATGGGGGACGCCAAGAAGCATCCGTGGAGTCTGCAGAGGAGCTCACCGCCATTTTAGGGTCTCCGCAGCAGTTGTCCCCAGTCTCCTCAAGAGCCTGAGGTTTCCCGGAAATTTCTTTGATTTCTACTCGGTGTCAATTGAAGCGAGCGTGGGAAGGCGGTGGGCGGTTTGCCCCTGGCCTCTTTCCCACCGGCAGCTGCCTGCCCTGCCCGGGGGCAGCTGCCCCCCTGCCCAGGGGCAGCCCGCCTGCCAGGAGCGGGGCTGCCGCAGCTTGGGAGGCGCCAGGGTGACGTTTTGGTTTGTGCAGCTGCACAGCCTCCCCCGCCGCAGGACGTGATGGCTTTTTTGGCTCGGGAGCCGTTTTCGAGGGGAGCAGGTGACGGGGTCCTCTTCTGCATCTGGAGCGCATCCCATACGGGATGAAGGCCAATCCCCTGAGTGCGGCAGGGAATGTGGGACACCGGCACCCATCACTTTGTCCAAGCAGTCAAGAGGTGGCTTTAACCCCATCCCACCGCACCCAGAGCTCCCACCGGGGACTTCCCAGCCTCGTTAGCAGCTCTCACCTTGGAGACATCCCTGGAGGCAGCAACGTCCTTGATGAGGCTCTAATTATTGAGCTAATTGGAGTAAGAGAGCTGTACAGACGGTCTTAATTTACACTTTGCCTGTTCCCCATGCTCAGCCTGGCTGCTGGGTCTCATGTCACACTGGCAAGCGAAGGAAAACAGGGATGAAGGGATGGAGCGGTGGTGGTGGAGCCAGAGGGAGGAGGATGGAGGATTATGAGGGGGGGTCCCAACAGCTTCCAGGGCACTTGAGTTTAAAATACGCTTACCGAGAAGAGAGAAAGGTCAGGGCTTCCTCCTCCTGCACATTTCTTTCAGTGCCAAGATGGGGTTGAAGGCTTGAGAGCTGCTGGCTCTCTCCAAGCCCCCGGCAAGCACTGGCTGTGCAGGGAGGAGACTCGAGCATCCTTTGAGGCACCTGCTCCTGCATCTCTCTCAGTTCTGGAAGTCAGACCCCATGCTCTGAGGGCTGGGAGTTTTCGGAAATGCCCCGGGGGAGTTGTTTGGTGGCAGAGGATAGCTTTACAGCTTCTCCCACCCCTCCTTGTTCTGGAACTCCTTCCACCCAGGGTGAGATGACCTTTTAGGATGATTTAAAGAGAAAAAAAGGCACAGGCAGGTCCAGTTCTTGCCCAACATTGTGCCAGCTTCATCTCCTTCGAAACTTTGATTTACATCACATCACGGCCTCCAGTTATTTGTAAATAGAATAAAACAACCTGCACAACTCACTGCCCCAGGAAAGCAATAAAGACAAGACCCAGTAAACCATAGATGTAGGTATTTCATTATCTCTAGATAATTATCCGTAGATAATGAGATATCCAAGCCCCAGCAACAGTGGAATGGGTATAAATTCCCAAGGGACGTCACCTTCCCACCCAGAAGATGGGCAAAACCTACGTGATGGCAGTAGAATTGCCATTGCTTCTCTGCCCCAGACAGGGCGGGAGCAAACCCGACCGGCCAAGAGGGTTTTTCTCTGCTAAACCGTATCCTCAGCAAGCTGCTCTCAAAGGGACTTTGAAAACAAAACAAATCCTGTTCTCCCAGGGGGAGGAAAACAAAAATAATCCTGCGGATGAATGAGCAGCACAAAGCAAACTGCTGAGGCTCGGGTACAGTCTGGGAGCTGAAAGCTCTCCAGCTCCGTGTCCCCGCTTGAATTATTGCTTCTGCATTCACACGCCGTTCCTCCACTTTAAAAAAAAAAAAATCCCTGGTGTTTCCTTTTGCTTTTGCTTCCCAGCGCAGGAGCAAAACCCTTGGGGAGGACACAGGGAAGGAGAAGCCGAGCAGCCTCCGGGGCACCTGGTCCTGCCGCTGCCACCTTTCCCCAGATGATGGAGTTTGCAGTGGGATTATTTTATAGTCCTGCAAAACACAGCCTCTCCCCTGCTTTATTCTTTTCTTTCTTGAGTGCAAAAACAAAGCCACCATTTGGCGGTTGGGGAGGCAATGAATTAGGGCTCTTGACAGCTCCCTGCACCCTCGGCCGAGGGGAGGCTTCCTGGAGTGGGACTGGCAGGAGCCCGGCCGCATCCATGATGGGGTGAGGCTGCCAAGTGCCCTGCTTTGAGGCCGTGCCCCAAATCCTCCCTCTGGGATGTTCCCAGGTGAGTCCCGGGAGGTGTCTGGAGCAGCTGAGCCACTGCTCGCCCCTCGGAGCAGCTCACAGGCTGATGAAACCCATCCAAAGCCTCATCAGGAGCGGAGGAAAATCACTCTTGCATCATGCTGTGGGCTGGAAAGCCTGTGGCTCCGGCGCTGAAGCCCAGCAGCTGGTCCTGCTTGGCCTTGACATGTTTGGATGCTCCGACTATGGGAAGTCCCGGGGCTGGGGCAGCCTCAGGGATGCTCCAGACACACTCCCTGGTCTTTCGGAGGGTGGGACGCGGGTGCTGGGGTGGCTCACCCGCTCCCTGCCTGGGGGAAGGAAACAACCCCAAACCCAGTGACCCATTACATATCCAAGGCAGCCCCATGGCACAGCTTCTCCCCAGCACCAGGGCGTGCACGGGAGCGGAGGAGCTTCCCGGGCCGTGAGAAAAGGGCTTTCGCAGGAATCCCACGCCCAGGAGCAGAGATCCCCGGGCCGGGGTTCCCCTGTGAGTTTCCCCTCCTTTCGCCACCTCCTCATCCTGCCCTTCCAGCCCGGAGGCGCAGCCCCCCCTGCCTGGGTTTGTTCCCTGGGCACCCAGCTCCCGTCACCTCCAGGGACACTCCCAGAGTTCCCCAAAGGCTGTTTTGGAGGAAGAAGAGGGGAGCAGGCAGGGCAGGGAAACTACCTTGCTCAGTGCTTTGTGGTAAGGAATAGATCTGCGGTCTTGAAAAAGGCTTGGATGTGGCAACAAGTGAGCCTGGGGAAGCTGGCGAGCTGCCCTCTGCTCTGGCTAGCAGCAGCCATGCAGCTCCTGGCCAGGATGAGCACCCACGTGTAGAAGTCAGGCCCATGCCCAAGCACCCCACACCTGCCTGGGCTCCAAAATCAAGCCAGGTCCCTCTGCGGGACCTGCTCCCACGGCTCTCCCATACACCAGCACAGTGTCCCTCTGGGGATGGCACCAGAGCTTGTCTCCCAAAGCCCCCAGAGAGCAGGAGACCCCCCTCCTCCTCCTGTATCAGGGAGCAGCCTGGCCAGCACAGCCTCCCAAAGACCCGAGCCCCCAGCCAGGGGGGATAAGCCCCCCCAGAGCTCAGTCCATCACCCTGCCTCTCCTCTGCTGCTCCCTGCAAGTCAATGGAGCCACCTCCCCACCCTCCCCCAGTGCTGCCCCCAGTACCGCTCCCTGCTCCCCCTTATCCCGGATTCCTAACATCATGCAGGTGGCACAGGGCAGGGCACCTCAGTAACCTTCATCGGCTGGCATGGCGTTGGGCTGCTCCCGCTCCCAGGCTGGGCTGATTTAGGGCCACCTGGGATGGGCAGACGGGGGCCGGGCAGGGACAATGGGTCGCAGGCTTTCCAGGTTTTGGGAAGCTGGCCTCGCTGGCATGGCTGTGATGGCTGTTCGCTTGCAGGAGCCTGCTGAGATTGGGGTGCCATGCCCTCCTGCCTGGCTGCTGGCCAAGGGGTCCCCACGTCCACGGGGATGGTGTGCCCAGCTCCTTACCTGTACACCCCGGAGGGCTCTGGAGCTGTAGCTGCCAGGGAGGCTTGCAGCGAGCTAAGAAACTGCGTCCTTTGAAGGTGCAGACCTTCGAAGGCTCTTCCAGCTGCCGCCCCTTACCCCACAGCACTCTCCATGTCAGTGGCTTAGGGTCATGGTGGTGCTCCGGAGCTGCCCCGGTGTCAGGCTCTCCCCCAGAGAGAGCGGTGTGGAGGCCTGCCGCATCCTCCTGCAGCAACACCCATCCCCAGGGACGTGCTCTCCTCGAGGGGAAGGGGCTCGGTTACCAATGTACACCAGTGGCCAGGCTGTGTGGGGGCCATGGGGTGCTGGGGGGGGGCTAAGGAGTGCTGTGCAGTGGCTATGGGGTGCTGTGCATTCCACCCTGGGGCAAAGGAGCCGGGGGGCGGGGGGGTCTCTGTGGGATCCCCAAGGGATCGGGTGAGGACTGGTACCTGTGGGATCCTCTGTGCAAGCCGGCTGCGGCTGCAGCCCCCCGAGGAGGGGAGGCAGGAGACGCAGCAGGGAAAGCACCCCAGGAGGCTGGAGAGGTCCTGGGAGGGCGCTGCCGGAGCCAGCTGCCGGCTGGGCTGGGACTGTGGGCTCCTGCTGCTGGTGGCTAATGAGCACCATGATGTAACTCTGGGTAAGCCTTGCAAGAGATCAGCCTGAGGAAGCTGCAGTTTCTTTGTCAGATTTGTTTACCTCTTTTTTTTTTTTTTTCTTCTTTTTTTTCCGCTCTGGTTGAGGTCACCGGGTTTGAATCTCACCAACACGTGGACCTTCCTCCCCTCCTCCTCCCACCCGTGGCTGCAGCACGCCCGCCCAGCTTGCTCCCAAAGAGAAACCCTTGACCTCTCTGACGCTTTCCGCACTCTCAAGAGCAACTGGGGGTTGCATTTCTTGCTAAACTTGTGGTTTGGCTGCCTCAGAAATGCCACCTATAGCCACAAATGAACTTGATGCGATGACTAAGGAGGCAGTTCTGGCTTGCACGGCCCCTGGGCTTTTTTTGCTGTCGAAGGAGCTGGGAGAGGACGCATGGACGGAGGGACCAGCCTCTCCGTGGATCTGATCGAGCCGAACATCCTCCCTTTACCTGGACCAGACCCCACAACACAGCACAAAACATCCTCACTGAGGACGGAGACTCCTTTGTCCCAGGCAGGACTGCTGCCCAGTACAAGGAGAAATGGGCTTGCAAGGGTCCAGAGCAAGCAGTCAGTTGCTTTCTCCATGGGATCTGAGATCGTGGAAGGTGGAGGTGGCCTCTGCCAGCCAGGCTGGAGGCTTTTCAGCTCCTCAGCTGCCTTCAGGGCACTGGGGATGGTGATACCTCCTCCGGGAAGGCAGGTGGAGGAGCACAGAGGAGGTGGGAGCATCTCTGGCACTTCCCAACCAGCAGCAGGGTCACAGGTGTCTTCTGCACCCCAGCAGCCTGGCTTACACAGCCAAGGCAAACAGGAGCTGGCACCTCACATGGAGCCACCGAACGGGAGCCACGGAACACAGGGATGGAGGCAGAAGTCGATCAGGCAGAATACGGCCCCTGGGGGCTGACCAACAGCCTGGGCATTATGCTCCCCAGCCCAGGAGCTGCTCCCCAGTAGCTCCAGACCATCCCAGACCCACCTGCCCTTTTTGCACCTCCAACCTGCCCTTGCCCATCTGCTCCTGCCCTTTCCCTTCCACTGGCAATAATTGGCGAGATTAAGGGGTGAAGAGTGCCAGGAACTGATCAGGCTGAAAGATCAGCAGGCAAGAGGGAAAAAAAAAGGGGCTGGTTTTCGACTCCACACAGTTTCCAACTCTGGTGCAGTCTTCAGCCAGCACAGCAGACCCGCGAGGTGGGACTTGTTCACTGGGTTTGGGTTTGGTTTGGTTTGGTTTGATTTGGAAGCAGTTTCCAGCAGCAAACGCCGAGGATGCTGAGTTGTGTCTGTGCCACGGGCGTGGCACATATGTCGCTGCGTATACCTAAAGCCCAGGAGTGATTTATTGATTTATTTCTAAGTGGTTCCCAGTGTGGGAATGGCTACAAGACTCTGTAACCCCTGGACTCTGTTCTCCATCAGTTGTCTCTAATATCTGTGTGCTTGGGTGCTCACCGGGGCCAGCCCGCAGCTATCAACCCATGAGCTGCCTCCCACTGGTCCAGCCTGCACAGGCCTCCCAGGGATGCACAGAGATGCTCCCAAAGTCTTTAAACCATCTTTGGTTCCCCCCTGGCTGGGGTCAGAGGTGGGTTCACCTCTCCAGGGTGTTCGCATGGCATTGCTGTGGTGTCTCTGACCCTCCTTTACCCGGTGTGGGAGGACAGGCAGCTGCATGGCTTCATGGTGAGTTTGGTCATTTTATTCTTCCCTTCTGGCTGCAGAAACCGCTGTCTCAGGAGAACTGGAAACCCTTCAGAGTCTTCTGCAAGGCTTCCCGGCTCTGGGCTGGCTTTGGTCCCGCTCTGCATGTTGTTCTCTTTCCTCTAGGATGGTCCAGGGCGGTTTCTCCTCTTCCACTGGGAACCCTCAGCACGTGGCACTGATGGGGAAGAGGACACCAAGAGGGATGAAGGTTTTCTAGGCAAGAGCCGAGCTTGGCTGCTGCCAGCAGCACTGAGCCACAGACCTGGAGGCCTCTTAAGAGCCCCTGCGGGAACCCTGAGGACAGGGGTGGAAGGTGTCAGGGTGCAGCATCCCATGGGACTCACAGCTGCGGTGGTGGCCACCAAGTCCCCGGAGCTCAGAGGCTTTTGCTGTGGTAGCAGGGAGGTCCTTCTCTTGCAAAGATCAACTCTTCTTCTTCCTCCTGTCCGGTGCTGGGTCTCTCGGCTGGGGTCTTACCTGTTTGCTCCACTCCCCTCCACCACAGAGCAAGTTGTGAGCACTGCTGCTCCTGAGCAACCAAAACTGTGTGTGATACAGGCAATAAAAACATCAGAGCTGGTGGGAAAGGGCAGCCTTCCTCCCGGTGGGACGTCTTCAAGGAGCTCTGTGCAGGAGGGGATGTCACAGGAGACTGACTGGAGCTACACGTTTTTCCTCTCCCGGGTGGTTTGGCTTGAGGTCTCACCAGAGGAGAGAGCAAGACCATCCCCTTTATCTGCCTGGGTGGATTAGGACTCGTCTCCTCCAGCCTGCAGAAACGCAGCTTAATTGCTGAGGTGGGACCAGGAAGAGGAGACTTCTCTGTTTACTCACATAGTTTTAAGGTGAATAACACACGCGTAGCCCGGCTCCAGCTTGACTTCAGTGGGGCTGTCAGGGAGTGAGACCTTCCCCTCCTAGCTCACCCAGTCCTTGGGTTGTCAGGATGGGCAGAGGAAGCTCTTAAGTGGAAGGACATGGGGCTTCCAACCCCCTTCTGCACCATCCCAGCTGGGGGCTGGTGGCCACAAAGCCCTGCTTGCCCGGCACAGCAGCTCTTTGTTCTCTTTCTTTCTCCCTCCCCCTTCATTTTGGCATAAAAGGAGCTGCTTTGATGCCCTCACGAGACAGATTTTCCACTGATAACTGACCCTTGTGGTTGCTCCTGTGACTGGCTCCTACTGAGTCATTTCTCCTGCTGGGGCAAAATCCCGGTGGCTCCAGCTCCCTCCGGCCACCTTGGGAATGGGCAGATCCTCTTTCCCTCATCTTCACCAGCAGCAAATAACCCTCCCCTGCTCCTAATCCCGCTCAGGGCTGCAAGCCCTGACCCAGGGCTTAGCCCACCCTTGGCCAACCTGCCCCCAGGTCTCGGACCACGGTGTCAGCACAGGTGAGCAGATGCACCCCAGCTGAGCCTCAAAGCCCACCTCACTGGTGGGGTTTCTTGTTCTCCAACCATTGGCTGGAGCAGATGGCCAGCAGAAAACATAAGACCTCAGCAAACAGAAGTTACTTCTACACTCTTTGAGGCAGCCAGCAAACTGAGCTGGCGATGCTCATTGTGTGCTGGGTGGCTTTCTCTTCCAGGACTTACTTTTTGAAGCCATCCCCAGCTTTCTGCATCACGCTGCCCTACGGCAAAGGGCTCTGCAGCTTAATGGTATGGAGAAGCATCTCCCTTGGGTTGCTTTGAACCTGCCAGCTGCTGGATGTGTTTGATGACCCTAGTTTTTACACATCAAGAGGCAGTGAGTAATCAACCCCTTCATTTATCTTCTCTGGACTCATCGTGACATTACAAACTTAGGTCATGTCTGCCCCAGTGTCTCTTTCCCAGCCTGTTTTATCAACCACTGCACAGGAAGCCGAGTTTTCATGGAGGTAGGCAGGGGACTGCGGCTCTCCAAGGGCATTTGCAACAGGGAGCTGCCAGGGGAAGGATGATCATGGGATTTGGGAAGACTCCCTTTTTTGCTGAGGCCATGCAGGGTGTGGGGAGGCTTGTCTGGGAACATCTCGTGATCCCCAGCTGCTGGCAATGGGAGGTGGGGATGGCTCCCGATGGTTATTGCCGTATGGGTGAGGCAAGCTGGATTAGCGCAGAGAGGCTGGGAAACGGTCTGGACCCTCCTGCCCGGGCTGGGGCTGTATTGCAGCAGGAGCACGAGCAGCTCCTCGCAGCACCTCAGGGCCACAGGCAGGCAATTACTGCCCCGGTGTGCTGGAACACCTTGTTGCCCTTCTACAAACCTCATTTCACTCATCAGACTAACGTGTTTTTTAGCCGGGGCAAGTACAGTCTCATAAAGGGACCGCTTGCCACCTCCTTCCCACCACCACATCCCCGCTGCCCCCAAGCCTTCTGCAAGCTCTGCCCTCACCACGGCCTTTGGTGGGGCTTAGCTGCAAGAAGAGCCAAGTTTTTTCCTTCTCCTTCCCAAGGCAGCCTCCGAGCCCATTTGCTCTGCAGTGAGAATGAAGAAAAAAGCAAAAAAAACCACAAAAAGGCCATTTTTTCCCCCCTTTTCGTCTTGCACCGAACCCGCGGGCACAGGGAGCTGTTGAAGCAGGAGAGCTTGGGGTTTTGGCACAGCAGCCACCCGGCGAAATGCAGCTGGCTCATCCCATATATAGCGCAGGGGGTGCCGCAGGATCCGGCCCCGGGGAGCCCACGGCCCACGCGGAGCCGAGGCAGCCCTGCCTGCCAAGCTGCCGGGGAGCTGGGGATGAACCTGAAGCCATTCCTTGACTTGGGAACCGGCCAAGCTGTGTTAGCCAAGTGTCTTCTTTATTCCCTTCCAGGCTTTTTCCATGCCTGCGTGTATTTCCACAGCGCGGAGTCGGGTGGAAAATTACTGGCAATGCTCTGGTGCCAGGTCCCTGCCCCGGCAGAGGTGAGCTAAGGCTGCGCATTCAGCTGGGGAACTCCTCGCCACGGGATGCTGCTGGGACGGAAACACCTTGAAGAAACAGCTAGATCATTTAGGAAAAGAAACAGAACGATATTAAAACCAAATATACCTATTTTTGATTAGAAACACTTCTCTGGAGAGATCTGTACCTCACAGCCCACGGGAGAGGGTTTTTTGCAGCCCAGGGCTTGCTCCTCAGAAGTAGCACAAGAAATTACAAATACATCCCAAATGGCACAAAGCAACAGATGAACCAAGATAAATCAAGATAAATGGTGTGCATCGACACCAACAGCCTGGAAACCCAACCAAGGGCCTTGCAAACAGCAACGGTAAAGAAATGCTTCGAAGCCAAGGAGCAAACAAGCTGTCAAGTTTCAACATGTGATCTCAGGTTTTGCAAGAGGCTTTCCAAGTGAGCACATGGCTGGTGTTGCTGTAGGGAAGGGGATATATACGATGGGAAATAAAAGCGAATACCCCACCCAGCGGGAGGACGGCAGCATTGGCAGAGAGCTCGGGGTGACAGGGACCACCTGGATATGGTGCAACGACTCGGGGATGGATGGATGGATGGATGGATGGATGGATGGATGGATGGATTGTTACAGGAGCAGGGAGCAAGCCCTGAAGATCTCATTTCTGCTAACCAGGACGTGATTCACAGACAGCAGGGTCAGCCAGCTGAGATGCTGCTCCTCCAAGGACGCAGAGGGGAACATCGCAATCCTCCTGTTACGGGAAACCCCTGATTTCAACATGCAAACCAAAGAGCCGAGACTTGGGCACTGCTCTCAGCTCGGGTGCAGCCTCCCCATGACCCCGGGGCATCCATCCCAGTGCGGTTCCCCACGGGACGTGCACCCGCCTCCCTTGATGCCTCCCAACGCCTCTCTGCAGGCATTTTCCTCATTAGGAGGTGAAGCAGGGAAGGTGTGGGACCCCCTTGGGCTCTTTGCAAGGGCTGAGCGGATGCCTCTGGGCTCAGGGATGCTTGCGCGACCTGGTTCCTGTGGTGCCAGGCTCCAGGGCGGCTGAGCCAGGACCAGCGGGAGGAATGGAGCATGCCTTGCTTACATCCAGGTCACTGGAAAATCCCCTTGGCTGGGACAGAAACAGCACGTGGACATCACATACCTCGGAGGGCCGAGCATGGCCTCTCCCCTCCGCTCCCCTGGCTCTGCACCTCCAGCCTTCCCAGTTTTCTTCTGAAACTACCAATTTTTGCTGGTATTTGTGAACAGTTTTTGGGGATTTCACTCTTTCAGCTGGGAAGGGCAAGCCCAGGTGTCTGGCTCCCATAAAAAGAAAACATCTGTTTGGCAAACATGGCAAAGCCATTCATCAGCTCCAAATCCCCTTCTTCCCACACAGCAATTTTCAGTGTCTGTGGAAAAAAAAAAAAAAAGAGTGAAGCTGTTGGCTGTGCCCACCATGGTGTTTCTGGATGCAGGCCCGAAGCTTGGGTTGCGGGACCTTCTCCAGCCTGGCACAGGAGAGGAGGTCCCACCAGCCAACTGCTTTGAAGTTCAAGCTCTCCTTCTCCATCCCTCTGTTACTGGGATGGGGACTTCAGGGCTCACCTGCTGGTCTCCAGGTTCCCTCGGCAGAGGTTTTCTTCTGAAAACTCCCAGGGAAGATGGCTAGAAAGGAGGCGGTGGTGGAATAAGCCATGCTCCAGGTGCCAGGATTGCTTTACCACCCCGGGTAGTGGAGAGGGATGGCTGCTCAGGGCTTAGGGCTGAAATGACCCTCTGCCCTGCACCTCCCCCTCCCGGTATGCATGTCCTCATCATCTTACAGGTCATGGAAACCAGTTACAAGGAGGCTTACTCCTGGCTGAGCCCTCCCTCAGGGATACCTGCTGACATCTGATTTCCAGCATCTGGATCAGCCCTTCCCACCTAATGCCATCAGGGAATCACAGCTTGGCCCCTGCTCAGCATTTCCCCCCGGGCTGGGGGACTCCCCAGCCCCAGCTAGCAGCCGGCCTCGATGCCACCAAAGTCCCCAGGGACTTCCCAGGGCTGGCCCGGCTGCGCCCAGCCCCACCGGGGTCATGGCTGAGCAAGAGCAGCCAGCTGGGGCTGGGCAGCCTTTGAAAGGGCTCACGCTGCATAGACCAGGCTTGGAGAATCTGCCCCAATGACACCCAGGGATCTCCTCCTCCTTCTCTTGCATCCTTATGAGCTTTTCCTGCCTTGCCTGTTCTCCTTTAGCTCTGTTCGGCACCCAGAAATGCAGGCACAACCCCAAACTCATGTCCTCCAAGGTGCAGCTAAGCCAGCCCTGCAGCGGGGCAAGCGACCTGTAAAAGCTGGAGCTGCCTGTGATGTTCCCCCCATCAAGGCAAGATCCACATGTTAAAAGTGCTCAAGAACGCCTGATCTCCAAACACCTCCTCTATTTATTTATTCTCTCTCTTTGCCATTGCAAATCACCTGCTGTTACATATTTCCTTCGTTTTTTGCTGCAATACAAACCCACTTACCAGGTATTTTCTTGGTCAAGTACTTCGATTGCACCATCCCAGTGATTATTGGTATTGAGAAGCTGCTGGAGAGATGTAACCGCTGCTGGAGAGGGCAAGTTTCCACCAGCCCTGACTTCACTCTTCCTTTCTGCCATTATATTCCTGACATGCTGCTGGCATGCAACACGCACCTGCATGGTGTCCATCCCCATGTCACCAGCATACCAGGTGGGTGCACTGGAATTAACTGCAGCCTTGGTAAGGAGCTGTGTGCAGGTTCTGGCGAGATGTCACCTAGGGCCAAACAACGTGGGAACACGGCTGGCTGGAAGGCCTGCTGTTTTGATGCCCCACAAGGGTGTTGGCGCACGTTGTGGGCACCCCCGTGAGCACCCAGGCAAAGCCGTGGGAGATGCATCAAGCTCTGGCAGTGTAGCAGCTGCCACCTCTGCTCTCACCCACAGCCGATCAACAGCAGCTATCAACACTGGGACTTAGTCAGCCTGGTTGATGGTTTGAAAGCTGCTGGGGCACATTGATAATATGGCTATGGAGGTGCCTTTGACTTAAGAAACGGGGTCAAAAGCCATGGAGAAGCGGTGTACACGCAGCCCCTGGTCTCTGGCTGCTAAAACATAAAGCAGAACTCCTCTCTGCCACCAGAAGGACACCAGGTCTCCCTGGGGCACTCTTGGGTACCATGATGCCACCCAGGATGGGGACCTCCATGGACCAGATGCTAACAAAACCCACATGCACAAGCTTTGTCCTCAGGCAGGCAATTAGCGGGCTGGGCTTTGCTTATGCCGCTTGGAGAAGCTCCGTGGCTCTGCAAGACATGGCAGGTCCTGGGTTTTCCAGACCTTTCATCAGTTGGCTGGTGGCATATGTAAATCCCAGCAAATCTGGGTGAGCTCTTCCTGTTCTCCATGGTCATAAAACTCAGCACTTTCCCATCAAAGCTCAGCACCAGCAGAAGTGCTGCGCTCAGTGCATGGTCGCATCTGCTCTCCAGAAGGTGATTCCCATCTCAGGAGCCCACCTTGGCCTCCACGGGACCTTCTAGCCCCAACTGGACCTTTCAGCCACAAGGGATGATGATTTTTTTGGGAAGGGCTCCATTGCCCAGTGTAGCAGTGGCCGTCCCACCACCACTTCATGATACATTTTTTCCCCAATGCCCTGCAGCAAGAGGGCAAAATTCCCCATAGCCTTTGGTCCTCCCATCACACCTCAGGGCAGCACCATCTCGGATGCTTCCTGGATGGCCGGTCTGACCTCCTTGCTACTCTAGACATCTCCTCTGCACGTGCCAAGCCAAGTGGGTCAGCGGGAGGCCTGGGGCTGGGTCACCGTACCCTACTGCCTTTGCCTCCGAGGGATTGGGGACGGGCTAGGGAGGCAGCACAGGATGCCCCATAGCTAACCTCATGGCCGTATGGACCAAAGCTTGGAGACACCATCATGGCCTCCATACTAGGCATGGGATGGTCATAAGATGGTGCCATCCCCAATATCCTCATCATATTGCTTTCCCCCAAAAAAGTGTGGGCAGCACCTGGGGAGGTCCTCCTCCACGTCACCTGGAAACACATCTTGGTACCACCTGTGAGGAGCAGTTCAGAAGTCCAGGAGCAAAAAGAAATCCCAGAGGATAAATCAATAAACTGCTCCCAAACATGGTTTTAATTATCATTATTAATGCAGGCTTTGACGGGAGGAAGGGGAGAAGAAGAGCGGGCCATGTGTGGTTGGCAAGGCTGGGGGAGCGGAGGTAGCTCTGATTTACCCAGTTAAGCAACGCGCGTTCATCTCCAGTTGTTTGCAGGGAGCAAAGATTGAGAAATGGATTGATTGCGCAAAACAGACGTTAACACATTTGTAACCCAAAAACCATGAACAACCCCCCCAAGCCCCCACATTCCTGCAGTGACACCCATCAGCTCCTCCCAAGCACACGTGGCTGCTGTTGACACTGGTTCAGTGAGCACGGGCAGGAGCTGGCAGAGGAGCAGGCAAGCCACCCTGCCAGGAAGATGGCCATCAACCACAGAAGCTGGGAGGTTTTTTTGAGTGAACCTGCCCGCCTTGGCCTTCCGAATTTCAGGGGGCTCTTGCCAATGCCAGCTCATCTTGGGCGTGATCCCCCCCTTTATCTGTGGCTTCCCCATCAGCCCTCAGGCTGCTCCTTCCAAGCTCGCCCCACTGATCCGGCTGGGTGGCTGCTCCTTATCGGCATGGGCCAGAGAGCATCGCTTCCCTTCTCCCCTCTGGGGAGGCATGCCGAGTGAGATAAGGATCCACTGTCTCCGACGCTGGAGCGGGGAGGGAAGGAGGCCCCCCCGAACCACACGAGTGCCCCCTAAGGATGAGTTGGAGGAGACCATCTGCCATCAGACACCCACTCTGCCAGAGAGCCCGAGGGTACCTCGCACCACAACCATCCGCCTACGTGGCTGTCGGGTGCCCATCGCCTGGGCATGCCTGCGAAGGCAGTCCCACGGCTCATGGAAAGGCAAAAATTAACATAAAATGAGATAACACCAAGAGAGGAGGTGCAAGAGAAGCATTGCACTTCACCAGTTGCTTCCAAAGCCCTTTTCTTTAGAGCTGCAGTGGAAGAAAACTGATTTTCCTCCAAAGCTTTGTGCAGATTGAGACCAGCGGAGAACAGACACCTCACCACATGCTTGGGAAAAACCAAACCCATATCCATGGTGTTTTGCATCTCATCCTCTGCTGGGTCTGGCAGGGTGTTCGGGAGAGAGGAAGCCCCAAAAACCAGCTGAGCGGGGTCTGTCTCCACCACCTCCGCAGCCAGGATGGAGCCTGCTCCTGTTTTCCGTCAGCCTGCCCACAAGAGAAGGGAAGGGGAGATGTTGGGGTGGTGGACCCTCATCTGGACCATCCCGCCCACACACCTGCAAGAGCGTGATGGGAGAGATGCCAGCTCCAGGGGGATTTGGCGATGTCTGTGGAGCGGGGTTGGGAAGGGCTCATGGGGAAGCACCGAGGCTCACCAGGTGAAGCCGAGGAGCCGGAGCCGAAAGGCAGCCTCCCCCGGCACACCGGCCAGGCTGGGACGCGGCCGGCCAGGATTTTCAGCAGCTGAGTGAGCCAGCAAAGCAAACATTAGCAAAGAGCTCCCGAGTCATGTAAACAAACAACCAATTAAAAGATGAAATAAATCTCCCAGGTACATAACCTTTCTATTTAAACACCGGCCAGGCCTGGAAGAGCTCCAGAGCATCTGACCCAGCGACGCCTGTGATCTATCTGCCGAGCTCCTGCAGGATGAAAGCAGTTGAGTTTCAGGGAGTGGTTTTAACTTTCCCCCCCTTAATTATATTATTCTTTCTTTCTTGTGTTGGTTTAATTTGGAGGGAAAGCCCCCAGCCCCTTTCCTTCTGCAGCCCCTTCCCCATGCAGAGCAGGACCTGGCAAGTCACTGCCTCCCTCCCAGTCTCGGTTCCTCTGCCTGTGGAATAGGATTGATTGCATTGACCTGTTAATTATGGAATTTAAGGCTGGTATATAGGAAATGCAGGGGCCAAATGAACCCAGCAGCATTAATGGAGGAGTGGGAAGAGAAAAGCAAGGCTTTAAATGGAGGGCAGACATCCCTGGGGAGAGCTCACCATGAGGTTTTGCAGGGATGAGGATGCTCCTTCCGCAGCAGGACAGGCCCTGGGCATTTTAAAGTCAGAAGTCCTGAAGTAGGCTAAAAACAACGGGTGTATGTGGGAAGGATGTTGATTTCTTTTCTCCTCCCAGGCCCTGTGTTTGGGGAATACTTATCTTCGCCTTAAAGGTTTGGGTGGTTTGGCCTTCTTGTCTTACGCTAGCAGGACAGAGCAAGCAAGGAGCCGTTGCCTAAAACAGGAGCCAGGAAAAACGCCAAGGAAAAGCAGGGTATTTTGCAAAACTCACCTTTAGGCAAGGCAAGATGGGAGCACAGCTTCATGGCTGTGCCATGCTGGAGCATCGTCACCAGAGCTGCTCACCCCTCACCGTCACTGTGTCCCCATCTATAACGATGGGGCCGGTGTGAGCAGCCCACAAACAGCTCCCATTGCAGCAGGGCCAAATAAGCATTGTTCGCTTAGTTGGCAGCCAAGGGTGATGTTCAGTAGCCACATGTTGGGAGGTGAGGGTTAGGGTCCAGGCTCAGGGCTTCTGACCCACTCCAAGGTGCTTGTCCTGATGCTTGTGGGGGTATGTAATAATAAATATATAATAATTCCCCAGCACCCAGGAGAGAAAACAATCCTGACAGTCTGGAGGGCTGCATCCTCCATCACCAAGGACATGGTCCAGCCCCCTGTGAACGGTGACACCACCCTAAAGATTTTGCCATGCTTTCTGTCCCCTACAGCTCAGCTGATGGATGCAGGGGACCAGCTCACGGCTGGTCATTGAGCCCTGCAGCTGGCTCCCTCCTTTCAGCATCCAACACCATGCTCCCCGTGAGCCACCAGACCCCTCGTCCACTCTCAGTCTTCCCCGTGCAGCCACTCTGCTGACTCAGGACAGTGGGAGACTCGCCCCGGCCAGCTTCAGCACAGCCTCTAATCCCAGGCTTAACTTTAAGCCCAGGTTCGGGTCCCCCAGAGGACAGCAGGCTTCACCCTGGCCAGAAAGCAAACACCCCAGCCAAGGTCATGGCCAAGTTACACTCACCCTTTCCGGGGGTGGTTGTAGCAGGGAATGCACTGTTTTAATTAGGGTTGCTAACTGGGCTTAAATCCATGCACCTGCAGGCTTTCATTTTCCAAAACCAAGCGTGGAGGCTGCAGCAATAAGGACGGCTAAGGGGGAGCTGGGGAGCATCGCTGCTCTTCATGGTTGAACACTTATTTTCCACATCGGCCAGATGCCAGGGCCTCTCCACACCACCAGCACATCAGGTCTTGGCCATCCCTCACATCTTTTTATTTTTGGAGAAAGAAAACACTTGCTCGACACCAGACTGGAAGTTCTTTCAACCCTCAGTGACAGTGTTTCATCTTGAATAAAAATGGCTTTTATTGAGGTGCTTGGTGTAAACCGGGGCAGCTATTAAAGCACGCTGCTCTGCCCCGCTACCAGGCCTCCAGTCCTGCACAAAATATTTGGGGGCGGGGACCAATGGGAGATGCAGTCTGCTTAAAATATTAAAATATCCCCTTATTTAGAGGCCAAGCACATAGATGCAGCCTGTGCAGCAGGAATCAGCGGCTGTCCCCCTCCAGAGAGGGGATGGAGGGCAGTGATGCAGCTTGGACACATTTGCATCTCCGGCAGGGAGCCGGTACCCCCCAATCCCACTGCGGCAGGGATGCTCGGCAGTGCCCCCCAAACCCCACCGTGGCAGGGATGCTTGGCAGCCCCCAGCTTTGGTCCTCTCTGATCCCCCATGACAGATGGGGCACCCACCTCTGACGGCACCAACCCCACCTGCCCCAGGGAGGAATTTATGAGCAGAGAGCAGGGTAGGGGGAAAAACAGACTGAAGCCAAGAAAACCTGCCCAGACAGGGAAGTGAAAGCCCCAAAGATAGTGCTCCCACTCTTTCACATCGGGGCTTTCAGTAATCACAGCTGCTTTCACTTCCCCTTCGCCCCTCCGGCTGTTCCTCCGCTGGTAGGTTTTGGTTCCTCTCCACTCCCCCACCACCTTCCCCATTTCGAGGCCGAGCCTTCAAACCGCTTCAGCTTCTATTTCCAGTTTCTAAACCGCAGGGGTGCCGCCGGTTCCCATGTCCCGCACTGGTCTCTGCCCGGCTCCTGAGCCATGGTCCCCTCCGAGGAGCTGGGGACATGATGGGGATAGGGGATGATGCTGCAGCTGTGCCAGGATCTCCCCCCCTGTGGTGGTCCAGCTCGGATGAATGCTCTGGGGGAGGATGGATGCTGGGTAAGGGGAGGCAGAGAGGGGTGAGAAATAAGCAGCAGAGCAGAAGGTGGAGTGCTCTTTCTCTGTGGCTTTTCCCAGATCTTTGACTTCCAATAAAACCCCAATAAATACAACTATTTTATTTTGTTTTTTTTTAAAGAGTCAGCGAACAAAGCCGGCGCTGGAGGGAAGCGTGGGTCTTTGTTCTGCTTTTGGTAATTTTAGTGCCGAAGCATGCAAACGCTGGCAGAGGGTCAATATTGACTTTCTGCTGAAGCAACTGGCAGGGTTCATTGACTGGTTCATACGGGCGCTCCAGCTCTGGGCCGCACCCTGCCTGCACCCTGCCTGCACACTCCCCGCATGCCCGGAGCTTTTGCCCTTGCTGTGAAAATCCTTCCATTTGAAAGCAATTTCGTATCAATGCAAAAATGCTGCCGTGCATAATGTGCCCCCCCGGGGCATCTGAGAGCCAAACCTGCCCTGGGGATGTGCAGGATGCAGGGGTTCCCCTGGGATGCTGTGAGGGCAGGCTGCAGGCAGGAGCTCCCTGACCTTGGGCAGGGCCAAGAGGTTATCCCTGAGCAGAGCAAGGGGCAGAGGTCTGCCTGCACCTCGGCACCCCCATCCCAGAGCTGCAAGTCTCTCCGACATGCAAACCCACTCTGCAAGCCCACGGCTTTATCAGCTGTGATCTGTGAGCAGCCAAATTTTGCTGCCTTTATAAAGGGGCTGTGTTTGCCAGGTCGAGATGCATTTGCACAGGGGTCGATGTTCGCGAGGGCAGAGGGAACCTGCCCACAGGCAGCCACCGGCTCAGGGCTTTCCCCGCCGCCCCCACCACCATCGTCGAAGGAAGCCTCGGCACAGCATCGGCTTCCCCAGCCACGCATCTGGCAGGCGCATGGCACTGCCCAGCAGAGCGAGGGGACGAAGGGACGATGCTTCCCTCGCTTGCCACTCGTGCAAGGTTGCTCCCAGACCTCACACTGGCTCCTTATCCTCAGAAAAGCAGTGCAGTGGTCTGGAGGGCGGCTGCAGTCCCAGGGGGGTCTGTGGAGCACAGTCAGCACCGTGTAAAGACAACAGCGGCTGTGGTCATAAATTATTCCCTGTTACAAAGCGTCCCCCCCGCTCGGCTGACCTGTGCCCATGGCCTCAGAGCTGCAGCAGATTTGGGGGACGAGAGACCAGGCAAAGCAAGCTGTGCTTTCCTGCAGCAAGGATGGGTGGTTTCCAAGCTATTTTTTCAGGCACATGTTACCATTTTGCCCCTTTTTATGCCTGATCCCCCCTCCCGGGGCTTCTGCCAGCCGCAGCCTGGGCTCTCTACCGGATGCATTCCTTTGGTTTGACGTGGCTTTTCTTTCTTTCCCCATCCTTATCACGCTTGAGTTCATGAATCATATTTCTCCAAAGCTATAAACCACCCAAGCGACCCATGTAAATCAAGCGAGACAGAAAGCAGAGCCAGGCACGGGGGTTTGGGCTGCTCCGGGGGCATGGCTCTCCTGGGGAAAGGCTCTTCCAGCCATGCAAGGAGCCATGCAAAAATCCCTTTAATGAAGCTTTTATCACTGAGCTTGGTCCCCCCAAGGCCACATATTCTGCCTTCCCTTGTTTCGGTGGTGGTGGCAGGAAGACAGGGCGGCACGCTGCCTGCCCTGGCATGCTTGCCTGCCGTGCCAGCAGCGCCAAGGGGAAGATGTGGGGGCATTTTCTGGCTACCTCTGCCATTGGCAGGGCTGGTGCCAGCGGGGCTGAGTGGGTCCCTGGGGTGCTCATCCCTCTGCAGCCCTGTGCAGGCAGCCCGGAGCTGGCACCAGCTGCCAGTGACTTGCTGGAGGCTGCACGCCATCTATCCAGGGGCTAGGAGAACACCGGGCTCTCTCAGCTTTGAGACTGGGGTTTCTTTGCAGTTGCACTTGATGGAGCCTGATTTTATGAGTCTCCATGGCAAAGCCCATCTCTCTGTACTGCCTCCAGAGAGCCCAGGAGCCTGCGGTCAGGAGCAGACTGATTTTATCTTAACTGCAATGACTACATGCCTAAAAGTTGCCTTTATTCTTCGTCTCCCTGGCCAGCATGAAGGCTCTCTGCTGGTTCGGTCCCCTTTATCCTGTTTTCTCCCCAGAGAGTCGGAAAAGTGAAGTACAACACCAAAGCCAGGATTCCCAGCGAAACAAATCCCAGTCTCCATCTGAAGGACAACATGACATCCCAGGAACAAAAACCCAAACAGGGTGAGACCTAGCAGAGAACGACTGCCCCGATCACATTATTTCTCTCCCTGCTCTGTGCATCTCTGAGCATCTTCAGTCCCTGCATGACTCCCAACAAGTACAGAACCACTGAGCAGCACAGCCCTGGGGAATTCAAGCTTCTAATTAAGCTCAATTACTCCTGGAAACACTTTTTAAACTATCCACCGAGGCTGCTGGCCAGGGCAAGAACACTGCACCTGCAAGTTTTAATTGCAAGGTTGTCACCGCCGAAGCCAAGCTATCAGCATAGTTGGTGCCAAGGAGTCTGTGCCGAGCAGTGCCGGGTCCTTCAGCACAGTCCTTATCGCAGGCTGGAGCGGCTCGGCTGCTTTCTAACATCTTCTGACCTGGGAGGGCTGGAGAGGCAGAAAAACTGATGCAGATGGAAAGCAAAACCATGAAGGCAGGGGCTGGGACCACCGTGATCCCTTCAGATCCCTTCCTCCGGCTCTGCTTGCAGCAGAAACACCCGACGCCCAAGGAGAAGCGGAGCAGGAGCCTCGATGAGCCACCAGAAAGGAGACTGAATGCTAAAACCTCAAACCATCTCCCTGGCAGAGATACAGTGCTTACCCCTCAGAGAGCCCGGGAGATCCTCAGGGCTGCCGATGGCACCCGCGGGGCTCCGGGACCCGCTGAACGTGACCAGGGAGTTGCAGGGAGCAGGACTTGCAGCTACCCTGGGTTCAGTCCAGGAAGAGATGTTGGGGAGATGGGGGCATCATTCCCCTGTTCGATGCAAGCAGCCATCCATGCAATACCATCCCGTCGGGGTGAGACAGTGCTGCCATATGCCTGAATCAAGGGAGGATTAACAGGGAAGCAAGACAGTGGCTGATGCTGTGAAAGGCTCTGCAAAGGCCCTGACTCACCAATGGGCAGGCTAAAATCAAATATAAATGATTTTGTAGTGACCTCTCTCCCACACCCGGTACTCACCCTGCATCTTTCTCAGCCCCCTGGCACTGCCACAGATGTAATGGGGCAGCTTTGAATGGGACATGCTACAAGCTCGGCGTGGACGGGATAAACCCTAAAGCCGTCTTTCTGTAACACAACAGGTTACAAATGGGTGGATCAGCAGTTCCTTTGGTAACAGCAGCTGTTTGGAGCCTGAGACCATCTCCCTTTTGCACTAAAAAAGTACTTGCCCATCACTCAAAGAGGTTGCGAGTCGCTAGGCTGAGGACGGGGAGCAGGGCAGGGCTGCAGGCTGCAGCACCAGTGAACCCTGCAGCTCGCTAAGCTCACCACAGTCCAGCTTTGCAAGAGTATAACAGCAATCCCACACTGCTATAGTCTTGCAATCTCTGTATGATCAGTAACTGGTCTTGCAATCACCATGTAAACTTTACAGAAGGAAGATTCACTTATCAAGGCTTTATTTGGGTATTTTTAATCCTGCCAGAGCAGCGAAAGCCCACCTGTATGAGCACCCCCACCTTCTCACTTCCCACCACCAATTCATCACCCTCCGGTGGCCACCGCCCTCTCCCAGCACTCGGCCCCGCTGCGGTCAGGGAAGAAAAAACGCTTCCTGCCGCCCCGCGCTTTCGAAGATACGAAGCAGGCAGCGTCCCCGCTCGCCGGGAGGGCGCGGCGGTCGGCAGTGCCGCCGAGGTGCGAACCCCGCTGCCTGGCTCGCTGCAGGCAGGTGTCATATCCGGAGCCCCAGGGTGCGAAGCTGCTGCATGCAGGCTCTCGAAACCAGGCGTGTCACAGAGACATGACTGCTTAAAGTCTAAAAGCAGGGAGGTTTTGTCTTTTTTCTTTTTTCGTTTGAGTTTTCTCTGCAATCTGTTCACATGCCTCTACTCTTGCTGCAGGCTCCCAGGACAAAGGTGTGGAATGGGACAGGCACATGGGATGATGCACCTCCCATCCCAAGTGACAGCGGAGGGACTTGACGTCTGGGGAGCCAACTCCTGACCAAAGCACCGCGCTCGGAGCCAGACCATCCAGATGCAAAGCAGCACCACAGCATCTCCATCCTCCTCTAGTGCCCCATGAAGCCAAGCAGCAAAGGGATCACACGGAATTTGGGATGGGAGGGAAGCAGCCGGAGAAACGGATGCTCAGAGTCACGTCCAAGCCCAGGCGAGGCTGGGTCTAAGTGCAGGAAAGGAGGAGGGCTGCCGCCTTAGCTGAGCTTTTGTCCCAGCTGTTTATCGCTCCCAAGCCAGTGCTGAGAGAAACAGTTTTAAGCAGCATGAATTAAATTGCAACGCAGCAGGTTTCACAGGGATGCTGCCTCGGTCATCAGTGAGTTTCACAGGAAAGCGAAACAAAAAATCAGTGTGCAGCTTAAAAAGAAGAGCTGAAGGAAAAGAAAAAGCATCCAAGCAGCACCTTGGGCCTCCCCTGTGAACCTGAAACACATACAAAACTGCAAGGGATGGAGATATCAGTCTGTGTGCCTTGAGGAATTAATCACTCGACACCTCTTGGCGACCTTGGTGGCTAAGCGGAGGCCAGCTGTCCTGGTTCGGTGGCAGCGAGGCCGGCAGAGCCTATTTACCAAGCCTGCACAAAGCTCTGGTTTTGAATCAGGTCCTTCACTCATCGCCCCAAGCCTCGTCCTAGAAAAGCATTGTCCCAAAGTCCCCTCCTAAAGCCAAACAACTCGTGCAATGGCAGACAGGGCTTCCCTCAACTTCTCTTTCTGCCACTTTTCCACAGCAAGCAGCCAGCAAAGCATTCCTGCCCGCAGGCTGCCTGCACCTACCTCGCCGTGGGTGGGGACGCGTGCCTGCGCTAGGGGTGGAAGCGGCTCTTGCTTCAGCCCTCTGCCTCCAAAAAGGAACTTAACTGTTTCTTCTATTTGCCCTGAAGGAAAGGTGGTTTGGGCGCGGGTTTATCCCAACCTGTAATGCTATCACAACCTGCCTCCAATTAGAAATCACAGCAATTATGCAGAGGATTGTTTAGTGGCACAATTAGTATCTGTTTCTGCAGCAGAGATGAGACAGACCGGGAGTGGTGTCCTCTACGGAGGAATTTTCTTTGTGGGTTTTTTGGCTGCTGTGAAGTGCTCCCCTCATTCCCCCAGGCTCTGCTCAGCTATACATTTCTATTGCTGCCCTATATATTTGGAGGACAAAGAATTAGCTCCCTTTATTCAGGGATCTGTAAGTTCTTTGCAAGCCTTAATTTAAGCCTCTCAACAAGCCTGAGAGGCAACTCTGTAGTCTTAGCAGTTTCTTTCTGCCTTACAGATCAGCCCACTAAGACTGGTGTCAGCTCTGTGTGCTGTCAGGCAACCCAGCATAAGTTCTGGATCTAAAAATGCCACGTTACCCCCTTTCTGCTGAATTATTAGCAGTGTGCACTGTACACCTCTGGTGCCCACTCTCCAGTGCCAGAAGAAGCCAAACGATACCTGCCAACATTTCTGGAGCAGCTTAAGCCAGCAAACCAGATAAACGCTCTTATCAAGGGCACGGTGTTTTGACCTGGTATGGGGAACCTTACTGTCAGATTTTCTGCATTGCCAAGTCACCAACTAGGAGGAAGGATAAGCAACTCCAACGACACAAAATATCCACGGCAGAGCCCCGGCAGAGCCCCGGCAGAGCCCAAGGTTGAGTTACAGTTGCAACTGCCAGAACACATATTTCTCTGTAAGTAGCAAAAACAACGTTCACTACAAAAGTCATGGAAACCAAGAAGCATCTCTTCTACCACCTTCAATAAGCTTAAAGTAAGATCCTCTGGTAGGTGGATAGCTTTCACCACGCTAAGATCATGAGCAAATGATGCAGGTCACACTACAACGACTTCACTGGCACAATGCAAAGTTCATGACCACGGTACCACCACAGCCCTTCGTGTGAGCCACAAGCTCTGCTCACATGAGGATCCTTCTCACTTGATCCCCAGAAGCTCTGAATCCCCGGATCTCTGTCAGTGGAAGAGCCAAAAATGGGAAAGTTCAGACGTTTTTATTTGTGTGGAATAGATAAGGAAAGCACACATACCCCGATAACCTCTTCCCTCGTGCGCAGCAGTCTGAAGGTTGCCCCCATAGGCAGGATGCACATTCTGTACTGAAGGCCTTACATTTGACTGGGTCTAGTTAAAAATAAACTCTGGCTCAGCAGTGCTCTGCTACAGTGATATGTTCAACAACCCCAGTTTGCTCCCACTCCCCTCAGGAGCAGGATCACGTTTCCAAGGAAAGGCTGGACTGGGGGAGCCCTGGCTGGTCTGACTCACGGGATCACAGGATTTCCCAATTTTTTCATGCCAGTCAGTTAATTTTCAAGCTGAGAAGGATCATCACAGGCGAAGTTTGACTTCACTCCCTTGGGAAACACCCACCCTGTCTTTCCACAGGGGCCCAGCCTGTTCTTTCCTGACTGGAGCACCTAGATGGGCAGGTGTCATTTTGGTTCACAGTTGATGTCTACATCCCTATCCAGTCAACAGATACAAAAGGGCAAAGGCTAATTCGGGGACTAGATAGCTTCTTTCAGTCAATTTTTTCCCCACCTCTCATAAAAACCGCATGCAGACACAACGATTTAGCAATGATGTTAGGTGCAAACACCCCCCAGAGCAGCTACAAGAGGCAATTCTTCAGGGGCAGAATTAAAAGTTCTCTTTTAATAAAAGTTCCCGGAGGGGAAATGCTTTTTGGACAGTGACTCCTGCTGGAAAGGTGAAGCCAGCACGGCTACGGACCAGGCTTTGGAGAGCAGGGATGTCCCCACACGGACGTGCTGGAAGCGGCTGGCATTATCCCCATCACCAGGACTTGCACAGCACTCTCCTCTCCAGCAGCTCTTGGGGGAACCACTGGACCTGAAATACATTGGCAATTCCTTCTGCAGCCTCCTCAGAAAGGAGTGCATGTGAAATACTGGGGGCCAACTGGCCTAGTGGAACGTTACTCCCTCTCTGCGAGATACCACAGAGTTTTCCCACACTAAAGAAGCATGTTCTTGGCTTTGGTTTCTGAAAGTCTGCAGTGATGTACCACATTTCAGTTTGGCACCAGCTGGAAGACAACCGTTTCACTCCTTCGGTTGAAGGGCACGCTGTAGGTATGCATGCCATCTCGACTCAGCTTCCTGTTGGTTTTATCTTCCAATCATCAGGGAGGCACACAAATACAATTTATATGCCAAACCATCATCTCTGCATTGGCAAGTCCTGTTCTTCAAGGATCCTTTTCACGTTCTCCACAATGGTCCACACTTCTGCCATGGCACCTCGACCTGCAGGGTAAGAGCAAAACCACAGGTCCCACAGAGAAATCCACGTCCCACAGAGACGTGGTACATGCTTCCCCTGTCCCACCACCTCTCTTCTCCACACACCGCACTGCTGCAGAAAATTAGATGCACAATGGTGGCACAGCACAGCAAAGCTCACCAAGTATCTTCACGTGTTTCCTCATGACTTGCCCAACAGAAAGCAACTGTGGAGGCCAGAGGATCTGCTCAGTCCACCTGGTTCTGCAGGGGTTTTATGGCATGGTTGAATGCCATCAGGGAAGGAGAGCGAGAAGAGTATTCATGCTAACTTAGTTTGGCTCATAACTCAGAAGTCTAAGCAGGAGCACAACCTCCTCAGACAGTCAATGGAGAGAGGCAGGAAACCTCAAAGGGAACTCAGATGACCTTAATAAGTACGTCATGTTCTGAATCATCTCCAGAGGTGTCTGCATCTAACCCTTGACTGCACAGGGAGTTACTCTCTTAGCTCACACTGCCCTGGGGGCAAGTGTGAAAAAATGCCCCAAAAAAGTGTGTGGGTAGCAAAAATACCCTATTTCATCTCCTTTCTCCAGTGTAAACATTGTGTTCAGTATCTTTTTGAAACGGCCTTTGCCTATAAAAAAAGACTTGCCGAATTCATACCATTCCCATGACTCTGCAATTAGACCCACATTAGAGAAAGCTGTCCTGGATTCGCACCAGCTTCAATCTTGGGAGTAATTCTTGGAGAAGACTGAGTGCTGGACAGAACAAAATGTAAAAGCTTTTCCTTTCGGACTGGTTAGCTGCCAGATGCACATCTAATCTACACTGTGCTGTTGTTTCTCTCTGAAATACTTTTTAAACTTAGGTTCAGAATTTTAAGGCCAGAGATCATTAAATCATCTTGTCCAACCTGTACTGAACTCAGCACTCACAACTCAGTTCATTCACTCCTGTAATTTGCTTGGGGCTGAGGAAAGATACTTCTCCCACCAGCATTTGTCTCCATTGGAAGACTGAAAAGATGGAGTCTCTATTGATCTTTTGTCCTGCTGGCTAATTGCTCTCATAATTTAAAATATGTGCCTCACTGGTCATCAGAAAGTAGTTCTGGCAGGTTTTGTTTTCCTCTTTTTTTTCTGGTCTGCTTCCACAGCTGGGTTAGCAAGCGCACCGATGAACAGCTAAACCAGCAGTGTCCAAAGACCAGTAACAACTTGAGGGCAGGCAAGAGACAGAGGGGAAGGGGAAAGGCCGTCCTGACCAGCAGGGAGAGGTGCTCTCTTGTGGGCAGATCACAGCCCTGAATCTGCCCGGACCCTCAGTTTTCCAGTACAGATGAGCCACCCGAGCCTTGTCTGGGAAGGTGTAATTGGATAACTGAGGATTTGCGATGAAGAATTATACTTTTGGAAGGTCAAGAAAATTGGGTTTCTCTGCAAAGTAAGACTCATTCTCCTCTATGCCTTTTTCAGACCTGTAAATCCCAGGAGGTCTGAAGCATCCTGTGGACAAACTGCAGGCAGATTTGGGCCCTTCTGGTCTCCTAACCTCGAGGGGAGGACCTGCAGCTGACAGGTCCTGCTAAACAACAGAAATTCTCTGACTGCCTCTGAACGGTTTGGCAGAGCTACACCCTTCGAGAACATTTCCAAGGCCTGCCTTTGTCCTCCACCACCCACTTCCTCAACATCTTTGGCAATTCACAGCTGGATTTTTAGGTTTAGCAGAGCAAAATCTTGCTAAGCACCCTGTCTTACAGCACAGCTCATGCCTACAGGTAGAAATCTTCCAGTGTGCCAGGCTCTAGAAATCCAGCCAAGGATGATGAAGATACTAGCAGCCTGGAAACGTTTTTGCAAAGGCAAATTGCTGCAGGCTCATGTGTGGTACAGCACCTCTCAAAGCTCTCTTTATATCATGGATATAACATGGATATCATCAAGGCCAATAGCCAGTAGCTTACATTTAATTATCCAATGAAGGAAACATTTTAATTGTCAACTCGATTTGTTTTTTTAACTCTCTTTTAGCTGGACTCTGTGTCTAAAAATAGCCATTTACTAAGGAAGAAAAATTAATTGGGTAAAGCTTGTAATGCAGAAACTCGGTGGCAGTCAGGATCTGGCCCATATCAGGTGAGACCAGCCACATGAGTTGAGGAAGATAAACCTCTTTTACAGCAAGACAAACCACAATGTCAACAGACAAAACTGGTGCAAACTGAATCTCTTTTCTTCTGCACCAGATGTGTGAGCTTTGCTACCTGCTGCTTGGGTGAAAGCTGGGCAAACCCCCTTGTGGATGAAACCCACAAAACTGAAATAAGTGTGGAAGAAGAGGCCTTGGGGTGAAAGGCCTGAAAAAAAGAGGGGAAGAGAGGAAAAAGTCAGTGGTGGAGACTGCCTTAGGTCTTCAGAGACCTGGAGTCCATTACTGCTGTGCTGGCTTTGGCTGGGATAGAGTTATTTTCTTCATAGTATGGGGTTATGTTTTGGATTTGTGCTAGAAACAGTGTTGATAACACAGGGATGTTTTCGTTACTGCTGAGCAGTGCTTACACAGAGTCAAGGCCTTTTCTGCTTCTCACACCGCCAGCCAGCAAGTAGGCTGGTGGTGCACAAGAAGTTGGGAGGGGACACAGCCAGGACAGATGACCCCAACTGACCAAAGGGATATTCCATACCATATGAGTCACACTCAGCAACAAAACTAGGTGGGAGGTTGGCAGGGGGGCCATTGCTCAGGGACTGTCTGGGCATCGGTCGGCTGGTGATAAGCAATTGTTTTCATTTGCATAGCTTGTCTTTCCTGGATTTTATTTCTCTCTTTGTTATTTTCCTTTTCATTACAATTTATTATTATTATTATATTATTATTATTATTTTATTTCAATTATTAAACGGTTGTTATCTCAACTCACGAGTTTTCTCACTTTTACCCTTCCAATTCTCTCCNCCATTGGAAGACTGAAAAGATGGAGTCTCTATTGATCTTTTGTCCTGCTGGCTAATTGCTCTCATAATTTAAAATATGTGCCTCACTGGTCATCAGAAAGTAGTTCTGGCAGGTTTTGTTTTCCTCTTTTTTTTCTGGTCTGCTTCCACAGCTGGGTTAGCAAGCGCACCGATGAACAGCTAAACCAGCAGTGTCCAAAGACCAGTAACAACTTGAGGGCAGGCAAGAGACAGAGGGGAAGGGGAAAGGCCGTCCTGACCAGCAGGGAGAGGTGCTCTCTTGTGGGCAGATCACAGCCCTGAATCTGCCCGGACCCTCAGTTTTCCAGTACAGATGAGCCACCCGAGCCTTGTCTGGGAAGGTGTAATTGGATAACTGAGGATTTGCGATGAAGAATTATACTTTTGGAAGGTCAAGAAAATTGGGTTTCTCTGCAAAGTAAGACTCATTCTCCTCTATGCCTTTTTCAGACCTGTAAATCCCAGGAGGTCTGAAGCATCCTGTGGACAAACTGCAGGCAGATTTGGGCCCTTCTGGTCTCCTAACCTCGAGGGGAGGACCTGCAGCTGACAGGTCCTGCTAAACAACAGAAATTCTCTGACTGCCTCTGAACGGTTTGGCAGAGCTACACCCTTCGAGAACATTTCCAAGGCCTGCCTTTGTCCTCCACCACCCACTTCCTCAACATCTTTGGCAATTCACAGCTGGATTTTTAGGTTTAGCAGAGCAAAATCTTGCTAAGCACCCTGTCTTACAGCACAGCTCATGCCTACAGGTAGAAATCTTCCAGTGTGCCAGGCTCTAGAAATCCAGCCAAGGATGATGAAGATACTAGCAGCCTGGAAACGTTTTTGCAAAGGCAAATTGCTGCAGGCTCATGTGTGGTACAGCACCTCTCAAAGCTCTCTTTATATCATGGATATAACATGGATATCATCAAGGCCAATAGCCAGTAGCTTACATTTAATTATCCAATGAAGGAAACATTTTAATTGTCAACTCGATTTGTTTTTTTAACTCTCTTTTAGCTGGACTCTGTGTCTAAAAATAGCCATTTACTAAGGAAGAAAAATTAATTGGGTAAAGCTTGTAATGCAGAAACTCGGTGGCAGTCAGGATCTGGCCCATATCAGGTGAGACCAGCCACATGAGTTGAGGAAGATAAACCTCTTTTACAGCAAGACAAACCACAATGTCAACAGACAAAACTGGTGCAAACTGAATCTCTTTTCTTCTGCACCAGATGTGTGAGCTTTGCTACCTGCTGCTTGGGTGAAAGCTGGGCAAACCCCCTTGTGGATGAAACCCACAAAACTGAAATAAGTGTGGAAGAAGAGGCCTTGGGGTGAAAGGCCTGAAAAAAAGAGGGGAAGAGAGGAAAAAGTCAGTGGTGGAGACTGCCTTAGGTCTTCAGAGACCTGGAGTCCATTACTGCTGTGCTGGCTTTGGCTGGGATAGAGTTATTTTCTTCATAGTATGGGGTTATGTTTTGGATTTGTGCTAGAAACAGTGTTGATAACACAGGGATGTTTTCGTTACTGCTGAGCAGTGCTTACACAGAGTCAAGGCCTTTTCTGCTTCTCACACCGCCAGCCAGCAAGTAGGCTGGTGGTGCACACGACGTTGGGAGGGGACACAGCCAGGACAGATGACCCCAACTGACCAAAGGGATATTCCATACCATATGAGTCACACTCAGCAACAAAACTAGGTGGGAGGTTGGCAGGGGGGCCATTGCTCAGGGACTGTCTGGGCATCGGTCGGCTGGTGATAAGCAATTGTTTTCATTTGCATAGCTTGTCTTTCCTGGATTTTATTTCTCTCTTTGTTATTTTCCTTTTCATTACAATTTATTATTATTATTATATTATTATTATTATTTTATTTCAATTATTAAACGGTTGTTATCTCAACTCACGAGTTTTCTCACTTTTACCCTTCCAATTCTCTCC
>VYZW01062839.1:42708-66262 GCA_013401315.1 Balaeniceps rex
TTTTATTTCTCTCTTTGTTATTTTCCTTTTCATTACAATTTATTATTATTATTATATTATTATTATTATTTTATTTCAATTATTAAACGGTTGTTATCTCAACTCACGAGTTTTCTCACTTTTACCCTTCCAATTCTCTCCTCCCATCCTGCTGCAGGGGAGTCAGCGAGCGGCTGTGTGGTGCTTAGTTGCTGGCTGGGTTAAACCACAACTGCTTTGCCATAATTTTCCTACATACTGCCAGAAAAATCCTGGCATTTGCCAACAGGAAAATCGTGTTGTGAATTGACTCTCAAACACAAGCGGAGTCGAGTCAGATGTGGCTACCACTGCCCCAGCTGTCCATACCATCTCTCTCCTACAAGCTCCTTCAGGAGTTTTTTCTCACAGTAGAGACAGCTGAACTGAATGTGAAGCAGCTCCCAAGTGACTACTGGTGTAATGAGGTAACTCCCGATCAACACTGGTTTATTTTGCCATCCTGAGCTACAAACCACAGCAATTCACATGCTGCTTCTCATGTGGCTCACACATCCCTGTCACAAAGGCGGCAACCCCCAGGAAAGGGGCAGGGCAGAGCAGCAGAACGTGGAAACTGTGTTCACCATACAACTCTAATCCGTTTGTGCTGGTGAGTCAACTCATGTGGCTCTTTTGCATCTCAGATCCCCATCTGTGAAACAGGGATGACAACAATGCAGCTCTGCCTCAAGTGCAGGAACCTGCAAGAATAAGCACATTACCCCTTAGGAGGCACTCAGCTGCTTACTACAGGAATAGAGATCCTGTATATGTACTAAAAAAGATGAAGGGAAAAAAATAAAGGACAGAGAAGCTATGCCAGATGGCCTTTCCACTTCTGCCAAAATGTCTGCACAGAATGACATCTTTTGGGCGTTTTTCCTTAACATTATTACAAGTACGTAAGAAATTTGATGTAATCAGGTCTAAAATCCCAGCAGAAGCATAATTGTCCAGGATATTTCGACTGATGCCTGAGTTACTTGACTACACTTACCTAACTGTAAATATTTCTTAAGTCTTCAGCTCCAAAAAAACATTCTCTAGAAGCACTGCATCTACCTAAGAATTCAGAAACTAACCCAGCCCTCGAATTTAACCATGAAGAACATTTTAACATCCTGTCTTCGCTACAGACTGTCTATTGAACTGACAGCAGTTAAAATCCTGCTAGAGTTGGGGTTGCTAAACAAAAGCATGAGTATACTACTGTGCAGGTAATAGCACATTTGCTATTATGGCTAGAACTGGGTGACGGTTTACAGACAATTTGTCCAAGAAAATTTTGATAAAAAAGTGAATCCATTCATCCAAACTGCTTGTATAAAAACCCTTCTCAAAACCTCCCAAAAGTCAAAATACCTCAATTTAAAGCAGCTCCTAAAATACAAATGAGACCATTTTAGTAGTATTTCTTAGCACTGCAAGTTAAGTCTTTTGAAACTGAGTGTGACAACTTTCCCTATCCTCCTCTTCCACTTCACAGATAAGTCTGATGTCAAAACCCCAAATCAAAACTTGATTGGGAAGCTAAAAAGTAACCCAGGCAACAAACAACAACAAACGTTAAATGCACTTCCAGCTACCCCCTCAGCCATGTCTGCAAAGCGCTTATTCTCACTGTCTGCTCTCAGGGATAAGATATTATCCCTATGTTAGAGATGAGGAACCGAGGCGTGATGAAAACAGCCCACAGTCACAGTAGAGTACAAGGTCAGGACACCCAAATCCCAGGCTGATAACGCTTGCCACAAAGCCTTCCTTCTCTTTGATCTACTCTCTTCTTGAATAAGTATTTATTTTAAATATCAGGCCTATCTAACGGCTCATTTGAAAGCCTGGATTGGATGGTCTCTTAAGACTACTTAAATATTAATGAACAAGAATAATAGATATCAGCTAGCACAGGGCAAAGCTTCAGTTTGTTTGTATAAATCCTGGCAGTGAGCACCTGCTCCCCACAGTCCAACATCTTGAAGGCCACACGGCAAAAGAATGCACATCCCTTCAGGATAAGAGCAGCACTCATGCAGGAAACCAGTGAGAAGACATGCAAAAGGACTGACCTTCATCTCCACACACTAGTTTCTTCACCACACAGGGGATCTCTGTGTAGCCAAAGCCTTTCAGCTGCTCCACCTGCTGAGCTGTGACGGGATGTTCCCACATGGCCGTGTTCATAGCTGGGCAGAAGAGCAGAGGTTTGCTCAGATCCCAAGCACGGATGACACAAGTCTGCAAGAGAAGCCAAGAGGTTCAGCTCTGAGATTAGTTGTCTTTCCTCATTCCTTCTCATAATTTTGCTGCACAGAAGCGCTTTCCCAGCCTGGGTGTCATTAGAGGGCCAAAAGCCTCAATCTGTCAGTGCAGCTGGACTAACCCACAGGCAGATCCACAGGGCTGCTACTAATTTGTATTACATTCCAGCAAAGCTCATCTCTAACAGGCAAAAAAGATGGAGGAGGCTACAAAGATGATAGATCCCATCCTACTCTGGCTCAGGGCCAAGCAAGCAGCCCAATCGCTGGAGCAAACCAAGCTGGAACACAATGCATGCAGACTGCCAGCCCTTGTGGGAGACCGAGAGAAGCTGAAGGGTGGCCACAGATCGTATCAGCTACAGAGAAATCCCCAGGCAACACTTCAGATAAGTCAGCTGTAGAGCTAAACACAAAAAGTTGGCAAGTGAGTCTTTTTTAAATGATACACCAACTGGATCCGTAACTCCTCACAAGGGAAGCATTGCTGCTTCCAGGATACAAACAGAGGATAACACGAATGCATCTGGGCTGTTGCAGAAGATGCTGGCAGATTACAAACCATCTAGCAGCTGTGTGCTACAGGGAATCATACCTGACTCCTCAGCAATACAGAACTTCCAGATAATCCAGTATCACCTCATCTCCTTAAAAAGATAAACGCTGGTTGCTCTTAATGCAATGTCCATCAGTTTCCCTCGGCCCAGCAGCATTTAAATCATGCAAAGGGAGCTTCCCAAGTAGCAACAGTCCCTGGTGCAGGGTTTTCTGCTCAGATTGTAGAGTACTTACGAGAACCCTGCCCATCCTTTTTTATGCCCTGCGATTTGAACCCTTCCCAGCACAGGAAAGTCTGCTAGAATCTGTTCTAACTTGCCAATCAGCACCTCCGGCACTTGCTTTCCTTTGCTGGAGCTACCTCTTACCTCCAACAAGGCTCTCCAAAAAGACTGGCAGGAATTTGTGAAGCCATGCGTCCCTAACATCCTTCCTGAGCTCTTCCTTCTGCTACCACCATCACATCTACAGTACCAAGGGCACCCAGAAGGACAAGACACTGCTTGTCCCTCCCACAGCTCTTCCTGGCTTCTCTCAGATCACCAGTGATCTGCTCAAACAAATGAGGGCTGTTGCTCTGGGTGTACTTTGTTCATTCATATGCAATCCCTCTTGCCTGAACAACTAAGTTGGTCATGCAGGGCTCCCTGGCCAGAACTGATGCGCTGGAACGGAGGTTCCTAGTTCTAGCCTCCTTGCATTACTGAAAGGTGATGCACCACAGACACATTTGCAGATCTGTAGCTTCCTGGCAGATCTTTTGGGTGGTTAATGCCTACGGCTTCTCCTAATGAAGACCTAATGCCTGGACACAAACAATTCAGCCCCGCTGAAGGTCCCCATCACCCAACAGAGAAGCACACTTTCTTTTAATACACTTTTCTGATCAGCCTTTGAGCCAGAGCACTTTTAATACCAGCAGAACAAGCCTGAACAAGCAAAATCCCCTGTAGCTGAAACTGGAAGGTAAGTAAGTGTGAGCATGTTTGAATTTCTGTGCTATGCAGTTAGGTAAGGGAGTAGGTGATGTAGCAGGAAGTAAACACTTTTATCTGATCTCACAGGTGTCTTTCCAGATCGCATCTAAAAAATGCAGAGAGGAACTCAAAAGTGAGTGCAAGTGTGTATGCACACACGTGTGTGTGTAGATGCATGATGGAGAGAGGGTGGAGGTAGAAAGAAAGAAATACTGCCCATCAGAAAAAGCAGGAAAGGCACAAAGCAGGGACTGGGAAATAATGGAAGAGACTGACAGAACCAAGGACTGGAAAGGGATGTAGGTCAGGGAAGGAAAGAACAACTGTTTGAGAAGGAATAGGGGAACCATACTGGAGGAAGAGAGAGACAAGCATACGAAGTGGGAGCAGAACATGCAAATCTCACTGTTCTTGACACTGCAGAAGCACAAGAGTTTCCATGAAAGAAAGGTCAGACAGTCTAATGCTGAGATGTGAGAGAACTCTCAGGCAGAGCTCCAGTTACTCACCAGCAGGTTGTCACAGATGCCGTTCGCGAGCTTTGCCAGCGTGTTTGCATCAAGAGGTGCCACCAACATGAGGTCAGCCCACCGTCTGAGCTCAATGTGCAGGACTGGGTCTGAACGTCTTTTCCACAGCTGTGGATGAGACAAGATGCAGATCACTGCACCCTCACAACGACCACTGTGAACAACAGGCACTTTATCAATCCCGCATTAGTAACCACCATGTAAACTAAAGGGGAAAGAATTACTCTCACATCAAGCAAGATCTGACAGCGTGGAGGATCAGGGACTGCAGCCACAGTGCTCGTGTTTCTGACTTCCCTTCTCCTCCAGTAAAGGCTGTGTTGCAGCTACGTTTAGGAAGCACATTTAACAGTCAGCATGTATCTGCTTGGTGCTCTACAGACGGGTATCCTTTCCCCACAAAGACAACAATTCACATGTCCAACAACCACAGATTTCAACTCACAGGGAAGAGCCTTCCCCATCCACTTCCCACTCACATCATCCCTCAGCTTCAGAAATGTTCATAAGAGCTCCCTCAACACCTAGCATATCTGAGCAGGGAAAGGAGCTCCATCCTATCAGCCAGCTGAAGCCAGGCAGGACCAAACCAGGGGTCACATTTCCTGAGGGACCCATGCAATTTAGAAGCCTCATATTTCTTTAAAGTGAAGCTTTTAACGAGCCAGCTTTTAACTGGCTTTTAACGAGGTATAGACCCCTAACTGCACAAGTCACTTTTCAATTAGGATGCACACCCCTACACAATACTCACAAAGTAAACCCTCATAACTACAGTAGGGAACAGTCCTGTTGGCTTTCTCTAGGATGGATGAGGTTTAGCTGACTGGGCACTTCCCTCCTCTCTTGGCTCTTAAGTGAATATTTCTATTTTCACTAGAGCTCTGAGTTGCTCAAGAGAGCCCCGGTCTTTTCTTAAGAGTGCAGTTAACTGGGAAAGTGACAAGAGAAGCAGCAAACAGCATCAGGTGCTTAATCCCCAGAGGATACACACAACCACAGGCCAGCAAGAGGTGCATCAGGGTCACAAATTGTTCCTTCTCTGAGTCACTGGAAACCACAACAAAAAGACAGCATCTGGAAAGCTGGTGCTTCCTGACACCTTTCCCAGCTCCTCCACTCACTTCTATTTTTTTCTAGAAGCACTGAAAATTGTAGTTTTATTTTCAGAATAAAATCTCTCACAAAGAGATGCTGAGTAGGCTTGTTTCCCACCCTTCTGTCAGAACAGCATGTTATAAAGGCTCCATGCCTGTGTTCCAGTGTGCCAGCAGACCTCAAAGCCTGACCTGCTCCTCTCCTATCACCCCACCGAGGGTTCGTCAGAAATAACTTTGCCTGGAGCTGTAGCACCCTGGGACCCAGCAGATCTCCACCAATCTCCCAGACCAGCCAGAAAGCTTCCTGGCCATTGCCATTAGCAGGCCTCTCATGGAGAGAGGCTAATAAAACCATGTTCGCATGTGAGTGCATTGGCAATAGTACTTGTAAAGAGTAGATCACCTTGTACTCAGATTGGTACTGCAAAGTAGAGATAAAATGTATAGAAAAACAACGTTGATGTTTATACAATGAACTTCTCCATACTCCGGGACTCTCTCAAAGCATGTCAACAAAACTGTAGCCAAGAGAAAAAGCCATTTTACAGGGTCTAGAGATGTTCACAGCCCTGACAACTGAGCTATCCCTTACTGGAATGGCTCTTCTATGTATGCGCACGAGCACAGATGTGGACACCTCCGAGGTAAACACCACTTCCACCAGGAGAACCTCTCTAACTTCCAGCCACCAATTACACTGGTGCACGACATCTCCAGGTACCGGCCTTCCTTTGCATCACCACACCAGGGTGGCCTTACGAGCACAAGCTTACCCAGTCAGACACCAGGCTGAGTTTTAAAGCAGTGTGGGTAGTTTTGTGAATGTCAGCGATGTCTGTAGATTCAGAATACGTAGTGTTAAGGAGAATTAAGCTGTTGCCTTCGTGACAAGTATGACTCATGACAAGCACCAAACACCCTCAGTGAGACTCTGCAGCAGCTTTCTTGACATTTCCTGATACTCCTCTCAGAGCTGCGGATAGCGGCTGAGCCCAGGGTGCTGAGAGACCACTTTTACCCTCATTGCCTGCTGCAAGTCTGCTAGGACAGTACAGAATCCCCCGGTACAGTCAGGGCAGCCTTTCTTTTCTTCCTCATTTACAGCACAGTTGGAACAACATTCTTTGAAAGCCATATTCCAAAGCATACATTACTAGAACAAAGAAGTGAGTCTTGGCCCAGGATTAAAAAAAATAAATCAATGCAGTCTCTTGCAAAGAAACTTAGAGGAACACTTCTATTTGCTGTTCAGCACTTGAAAACTAAGTGAATCTCCCAGGGAGCCTGCTTTTTTTCTGAAGCATGACCCATTTGCCTTCTGGAAGTAGAAGGCACGAGTGCATGACAGAGCTACTTGAATTACAAAACATGTGGCTAGTGGGGATAGGACAGAAGCCCTTGCAGTCTCCAAAGGAAGAACAGCTCACCTGCCATTCATCTTCATCGCTGTAGAGGGTGACAGGAATCTCCTGGGCATTGTAGAAATGCTTTGCTCTCTCAGTAGTGACCACCTTCACTTCGAGCTAATCAGAAAAGAAAGAGGAAGAAAGGCCAATAGTTAGACTTGAAGACAATCCTGTAAAGCTGGGTAGAGGAGGAGGGCTCGAGCAACTAAGATTTTGAAAGCTGTGTGGATTCTCAGAGGACTTTTCCATACTGTGCACATGTGCATAACTGCACCTCTTCACAGCTGAAAGACCAGGCCACTGCAGGTGTTCATAGGAGCCAAAGACTCATTTTGTTGCCACCCTAAAACAGACAGGTGATAGTCACTGCCTGCCAAACGTGTTCACGTGGCCAGTTCACAGCGGGGACAGCAGAGGACAGAGCAGGTCAGAATGAGATGCAGTTCTGTGCAGAACTTCAAAGAGACAGTAAGAAGCAGCAAACCAAAGCTCTGTGAAAGATGCCCTTTAAATCTCAAAAGACACCTGCCAAAGGGAGTAGGAGAGCATCTTGCTTCAGTGGATTCCCTTAATCACAGTGCAGAGCAGTGCCGAGGGGTGGCATGCCTACACAGCACTTGCAGGATCACTCTTCCCACACTCGGAGCCAAGAGGAAGCTCTCTGCCATGAGAAAGCACAGTGCTGAGTGATCAACAGTCCTGCTGAGGGACAAGCTGGCTAGCTGGGGCTCAGCACTGCCAGCGCAAAGCAAGCCCACCTCTGCTGCACAAGGTTTCACAAGAAAGAGTGGCTTTGGAAGACAGAGTACGATTTCTTGGTGGAATGGACCATGTTGTGCACCCCTCTCTGTCTCTTTCTGCCCCTGCTGCTCTCTCTCAATGATCTCCTGCTGACAAAGGTGGGGAGGTAGCTACAGACTACTGGATACTGCTTTTTACAACCATGTTAAATCAGACTTGCTCCAGCAAGGGGTAAAAATACCAGAAGCAAGTCGGGGTTGTGTCTTCCAGCTACCCTTCCTATCACGGTAAGATGTTGGAAAGAGGAAAACCTCTGTGTAGGTATGTCCATAGCACAGGGTTTCTGTGCAGCCAGAACAGCAAAACAGTGGCTTCCACAAAGGAAAAAGAGACTGGGTGAAAGTATGTGAAGGTTTTCTCTGAAATCTTAGATAAACCTGCCTGCCCTGCTGAAAGCCAGTGGAACCTTCAGTTATATGGTGTACTGGGGAAATCCTATCATGTCCCTTGGACATTTATTTGACGTGCACACTTATGAGGTGCTAAGACGCCCTACGGCATGAGATCCTTTCATTTCCTCCTGCAGAAATCTTACCAAGTGGAAAAGGTTTTTTTTCCCTGGTTTCTACATGTCCCATTACCTGCTCAAAGCCATAGCTCTGACAAATGCCGCAAACAGCTGCCTGCCACATGCAGTGAAGCAGAGGTGCTCTGCACACACCGGGATCAGCTGCAAAGCAGAGCCAGTGTCGGAGTGGCTCTGCATGTGCTGATCACCCGTGCAGCACATGCAACTGTATTTCCATCTGCAATTCCTCCCAAGGATGTACCTTAAAACCAGTCAACAGACCGGCCAACACATGAAGAGAGTGCTCCAAAAAGACTTATTGTGGAAGATGCAGCTCAGGCCACCAATTACAGTGAAAAATAACCCTTTTCCTCGTTATTGGCCACTTTTGACCACAGTCTGCTCCTTCAAGCAGTTCACAGTGCAACCCACTGCATGGTTCTGTTAGCCCAACAGAGAGATGGGGAGAAAACAGCCTCACCAACAACTTCTTCCTGCTAGAAAACTGCAGCCTGAGGTACAAACCTGCTGAAGCATTCGGTCTGTGCACTCTTGCTACAACAGACTGCTGAAAACCTCCAACCTCCAAGAAGCTATCTTCAACAGCAGCGGTTGAAGTGACAAAACATGTTAACCTATCTCCCCAACACTATCTATTGGACTGGGAACGGAGCAGTGCTGATTATCTGCACCCTACATGACTAGAATAACAGCTTGGAGCCATGGAAAATCCCAGCCTTACATATCACGATCTTTGGTAATTTTTCCCGTTTCCTGAAGAAAAAGTAATGGGAAAATATAGCTGCACATAACACCACTATTTGGTACTATACGTTTGGTTCTTTGCCTCTTCTAAATGTCTGCTCTTTTTCATGCAACCCTAGCTTGGAATCACAGCTGTGTTTCTAGTGCTTTCAAGTGAGAAGATCATATTCACAGCAATCAACCGTATTGTTTCCATATTAACCTCACCTCAGAGGAAGCTGTTTGGAGCCAAGCAGCGACACCCACAAAGGTGCTAACGCTGCTCTCTGCTATGCCATGGGCTTCAAGGAGGTGTTAACCTCGCAGTCTGCAAGATACTATTTATTCGGTGATTTTAAAGAGCAATGTGCAGTTTAAAGGAGCACGTCTGCTCTCTGAAATGGTACCGGCAGGCCAGGTCTGCATGAAAAATTTTCAGCAGTAATGTTTGTTAGTGGTATTCTTATTTTACAGTTAGCCATAACAATACAAGGATATTTAGGTGATCCAACTCTATTTACCTTATGACATATTTTGTCACTTGCTACTTCAATTGCATCATTATTCAAAATTTTCTAATCTAGACCAGAAACACCTATCTAAGGCTAAAGGATACACAAAAATCCCCAAAAGACACTCTGCTTTTTTGTCATTTTTTAAAGATAGTTTCATAACCATCTCCAATCTTAAAAAAATACATATTTCTTCAAAGCATAAGCTCAGGAACAGGGAATAGCTGCCTATCGAGTACTGCATCCAACCCACTACAAGCTAGAGTGTACCAGAGGGATATGTTCAAGGACTCTGAGTGGTGGTGACTCCACCACTCCCCCAAGAAACTCTATTAGTTAGAAATCTATTAGTTAAATATTCTCCCTAATTAAGGTTTTCTGCTGGGGTGGGCTCCTGGATCCCTTGTTCTCAGCAAGTCCTTCAAGTCCCTCCAGCTATGTTGGAAAGAGATCAGTGTTCTCAAGATCACTTTAGCCTACATAGTTTTTTCCTTCTATTTACCCGGCACACCCTCTGTTTGCTTGTGGTTATATCTCTGCTTAAACAGTAAAGTCAGTCTAGCCACACTCAAACTCCTTTACTGGAGACAGTTTAGACTAGTTAGAGTTGTTTTACGTGGACCACTTCAGCCAATTCTCCAGAATCAACTTTACTGCAAAACTTCTCTCCCATGTTCATGCAATAGTGTTGGTCTCTGTTAGATGATTCTCCTGTCACAGCCATTTCTGCTTGGGGTAAGGGTGTGCGTATGATTTTTTTTTTCATCTTTCTCAGTTTTGACAACAAAATCTTTACAGACAGACCAAGCTTCGGTAACAACTGCTGCAGAAGAGAATGAGTAACTCCTCTGCTAAATGGCACCTACAAGCTGACGTAGAGGCTACCCGGCAGGATCGCAGTGAAATGACATGACAATGTGAAGTCCAGATGACATCCTGTAGCTTCAAGAGCAGTACATTTCACCCACAGAAAAGGTTGCCATTTCCTTTCTTTATGACTAACCAATATCCTGCCAATGTGATTTTTGTCATCGTATTCCTGCCAGGCCATTCAAAAATCCTAGGAACCGGCCTGAAACAACGTGTGTGAGTCTAGCACAACCACGAGAGTTACCCACAGTGTCCTGACGAGACACTATGTGCGGTCTCCCCACAACACCAGGTGCAAGGGTAATAACCTGAAAGGCATAAGCTGATGCCGTATAAATTTCCTAGATCTTCAAAGAGGTTTAAACAAAAGGCAATAAGATGTAGTCACATCCATTACCACCCTCAAGGAGATGTTAAAGTTTAATGAGTGCAAAATCACAGTGCCAAGTTGTTCACTGAGGATCATCTTAGCCAAAACATCAATTTAAACTAACCACTCCGGTTTCAAGCCTCTGACCACATCTCCTTTGGTATCAAAGCCTTCCTCTGCTCCTGCCCTGCTTCCACTGACAGCTTTTTAAAGTTCTGTTCCATCAGTAAAGAAATTGATGCAACAGGCTCGTGCAGGACTTAACAAACTCAATGGAAAAGTTACACTGACTCAGCAGACTTTAGATCAGGCCTTGAAATCACATCAGCAACAAGTAAATAAATAATTTTAATTAACAAATTAAGTACCAGAAGCTCCTGGACTGGCTACTTCACTTCCACTTTTTATGCAATAAAAGCCTAAAACCCGTGGGTGCAAAGCCTGCAACAGATGTCAGAGAACCTATGGGCCCTCACAGAGAATTCAGGTCCAGTCGTCTGCAGCTTTTAATCATGAATCAAATGCTCAGAGAGAAGGAACACATTTGACCTAGATTCCTGCAGTGGATCATTTGCATTCTTCCTGTCACCTGTGGAAAAGGACGTTCCAAGCACCAAGAGCAAAGGAAAAGAGACAACAGCGAAGTCAATCCAAGAGACAGAGGATTAGAAGATGCATATCCTGCATCCCTCACTAACAAGAACACAACTGGTCTTGTCACCCCCCTTCCTTGGCAACGTTTGTCTCTGGCTCTCTCACTCCAGGGTAGGACCTTTGGCCTCACTAATCATTTCAGGTCAAGTAAGAAATTAACTGAGGCCCCTCTTTGCAACCCACAAGGCCAGCCCAACTGGCAGAACAGGTGCCCAACAGCTCGCCACATCTTTGGTACCCTTTCCAGCTTGGATATCAACATCAACCAGATACTTCAGAGTTACTCAGGGATTGTACCTCTTCTGACTCTGTGTTAATGTATGTACAGGCAAAGCCTCCTAAATCACCCAAGCGGATATTCGTTAAGCAATCTAACAAGTATGCCTGGATATGCAAATGCACCCTCTTGCTCCTGCCACTTTCATTTCACTGCTCCAAAACATTTGCTTCATTTCTTAAAAGCTAAAGGTTTTCTATGTTTTCTTCTAACTTTATTCTACAGCAAAAGTTAGCACATTTCCCTCCCTGATTCTAGTCACTAGTGGCCTCTGCTGGACACCTCTGTTACTCCAGACAATAAACTCTAGTTAAAAAAATAAATAACTAAATAAATGCAGAGACACACATAGCAGCTTGTATTTTCTATTTTTGTTTCTACAGGATCTGGTTTCCCTTTGTTGGTCAGACAGCAGTGTCCATCTTTGCAAACTCCACACCTCACCCATGGAAAACTGCAAGGTTCTAACCAGAGATTTCAAGTTCCAGAAAGCATCCACCTGTGTCTGTAGCCATATCTGATAATTTGACTGATAAGGACATATTCCAGAAAAAAAAACAAAGCAAGGACCTATTCAATCATTTTTGAGAGAATGAAGCAAGCTGAACTGAACAATGCTACTTTTGTATTCCAGAATCTAAATGTTTGCCTACGGAAATATCCAGGAACAGGAAACCTCAAGACCTGATTTAAAGCTAACTCTTAAGTATAAAGAAGTATGAAATGATAGGAAAAAGTATGAATCGATTTTTAAAAACAGGAGGATCCCTTCTCCAGCAAATTTTCAAACTAAAGGGCTGAAAGCCAGAAGGAACTTTTCATTTCAACAGAAGCCACGTAATCTCTCCTCGAAATGAGAAACAGGGTAACACTAACTTTATGAGACTTCTACCAACAGATTTACTTACCCCAGGGATTTTCAGCAATTCGGCGATGAGGAGAGGCAGCTTCAGGGCAGCCACGCTTCCAGTCACACCCACCAGGACACGGGATTTTTTCTGTGGCACAGATGAGCTCTTTTCTGCAGGAAATGCTGGTTCTGGCGGTGAGAAGGGCTCCATGCTCCGATCAAACTCTACAAGCACAGAAGAAGAAAGCCACTTGACTAATGGTGCGTCAGACCGAGCCTAGCATAGCAGGGCTCCAATGACAATGTATTCCCAAGGGCACGCATTTAAGCTTGGACTATGCAGGACCCAAAGTAATTCAGTCTGAGGATGAACACTCAGACTCCGATCCGCAAAGCTCTCAAGCATCAGTAGACCTTTAAGCATAGCAGTAGCCTACTCCTCCCGTTTAATTACAATTTTCTCTCAGATACTAGTAAACAGAATGCTAAAACCTGCACAAAAGCATTCTGGTAAAGCCCACGGCCCCCAAAACAAAGATACACTCTCGCACATTGAACATGGTCCAGAATTTACAATAAGTGTACCTTTCACGCTGACTGCTGGGAAGACATGCAACCCCCAGCTGAGTCGGTCTCCCTTCGCGCTCTCTGGTGAATAATAAATGCAGGGAGACATTTTAATAATTAAAAATTTGGGGGCCCTGAGGCAAGCATTATCATCTTACTGCCTATCGTATCACTACATAGGTACAGCAACACTAGAAATGACTCCCTAGCAGACGGGCAAAAAAACGAAACAGTGAATAAGACGCAGAACACAACAGCCACCGAGTGAAAACACCTTCTCAGGGACATGAAAGTCAGAACTGCTCACTCCCCGACCAGCACCGAGCAAAGTGATCTGCAGGCTGAGGCGGCCGCTTCCAAAGGCAGGCTGAGCCAGCAGCTTTATCTCAGTCTCCTGCCTCCTCCCAGCTTCCCTGCACCGCTGCCACACCAGTAAGTCACAAATGACTGTGCTGGTGAGGAAAAGCGTTCCTCCGCAAAATTGATGCAAACATCTCTGCCTAACAAGTAATTAGCAGAGAATAAATTAACTTCTTAAAAAATCTGAAAAATGTGTTTCTAGCAAAGACATTACACTGGGATTCAGTAAAGTTTGTTCAATGATACCACCATCTGTGTTATTCAGAAGTAGTTACTTGGAAGCATTTTGGGTAGAACAAAAAGGAAGAAAGAGATGCTTACACTGCCCTTATTTTCAGTACCAACTCAGATGTTGGAGTGAGGGGGCTGGATTCCCAACAGAGAGGAATTTACCCCTTTGGTCACTCCCCGGGATGATTTGGCAGCAGGTTTAATTTAGGACCCCTCGTGGCATGATTCAGATCACGCTTGTACAGCAGTTACATGTCAGTCTGACCTCCGCACCCAGCCACCGAGACTCACGAGCACAAACATCCTTTCTAACCTCCTTGCACCCATCAGCTGCAACACAAAAGCAATACCATGTTCTTTTTCCATGCTCTGCTTGCAATTAATACATTTAACTTGGCCCATGAGGTTTTCAGCATGTTTATAAAAAATTGCTAGGATAGGAGCACATTATCAGCTTGGGCTTCTGTGCACTGATTAGCAAGAGTAACTAGAGGCAAGGAAAGCCAGCATGCGTATTGGCTAGACAATTTCAATGCTACTGCAACAATTTACATGTTTATGTATATCTAATTAAAATTAAGTTAACGCCATCACAGCAAGGAAAACACCCACTTCCCTTATGATTACTAAATGACAATTAATTCACCGAAGCATCCACATCTTAAAACCTGGGGAATAAGGCATAATTTTTTTAATAGGCAGCTTTCAAAAAGGGCTATTAGTGACAAAAGAAAAGTGCAGTGTTCTGCGCTGCACTTTCCTCTTACCCAAACACAGCTCTGGGGAATCAGCTAAGAAGCCATTAGAAAGCAAGCAGTTTACAGGCCTACTTAGTTATTTTATTAGTTTTTAAACTCCGCAGTTACGCTGAAAACAGCCTCAAAAGGCCACTGAGGCAGAAAACAGAACCGACATACCCCGGAGATTTCCAAAACGTAAACAAGCAACGTTTATATACCGGTAGAGGCACAACGGAGCCCAGTCAGGAGAGCGGTAACCCCCTGAGCTCAAGCCTCGGCGACCGCAGGAACCGGGCCGCGGCCTGCTCCCGCGGAAGCCTCGACACGACCTGCCTTGCCTCGCCTCGCCGCCCGCCGTCGCCCAGCAACAGGGGCACGACCCCTCCGCGCCCCGGAAGGAGAAGGGCACACTGGGCAATGCCACCCCTCCCCCCGCCCAGCGCTGATTGGTGCTGGTCGCGCATGCGCGCCGCGGCGAGCGGCGGCAGCGGCCCTGGGGTGGCGGCCCGGCGGCCCCACTGTGCTCCGCCGGCCCGGACAGCCCCTGCCCGCCCCAGGGCCCTTCCCACCATGCCCCTCAGGCACCGCCAGCCCCGGAGCGCCGGGTTTGGTCGGCTCCGCTCCGCTGCCGACGCCTCAGGCACTGCCAGGCAGCCCGAGGGGGGCTTGCAGGCCTTGCATCGGGGGTGCTTGTGCCCCTCCGCACCCCAGTAACACCCGCTCCACGGCGCTGGGGAGCAAAAGCCCATGCAAGGCATCTCTGCGAGGGCAGGCAGGTGGTCTCAAGCTCCTCAGAAAGCGGTTTAAGGGAGGACCCTAGCTCATGGCACAGTTTTAGAGATGCCAGAGGGCAACAGAAAACTCACTGCTGGGGAAAAAAGTGTGGGGGCGGAACAGGATTGAGGAGAGTGTTCAAGGGGTGCAGGGCCATGGGCTACGCCTAGATCCCCAAAGGAGGTGGCAGGCAGCTCCCGGTGACAGATGAGCCCACGGAGGCATTACCAGGAGCAAAACCTTTCCTGCAGGATTCAGGGCAGCCACAGAGAGCTGTCGTGGGAAAGTGGGTTAGAGGACTGCTTGTTCAGTGTCTGAAGCCGAAGTGTGACAGATCTAGGGCAGCACATGGCAGGTGGTCCCCAACCCTTCCCAGGATGCTCTCTGGGCATCCCCTGAGTATTGTCAGCTACAAATCAGGAAGAAAGGCAAAAGGCAGAGGGGTCCACCTCACCAACTCAGCGGAGGCCATCAGTAAAACCTCAGGCATGCTCTAGCCTGGAGCTGCCTCCTCAGCCAGCCATGAAAACACCCAGCATCGGCTCTCCCACTCTGTGGACCTGCGGGTTTCACAACCAAGGCAGTCCCCACCTAAAGCGGTCGCAGATTAAAAATAAGCGCGGTGAGACCAGGGGTATAGTATCCTGCCCAGCTTCTGCTGGCAAGGCAGGAAGGCTGGAGCCATAGGGACACGTTTTGATGCTCAGCACTCACACTCACACATTCAGGAGATGCACCGGAGAGGAGGGTTAGATGCTGAAACAGTGTCTGTTAGTTACAGCTTGTTACAGTTATTACTTATGCATCTTGATTGTAAATGCAAAAGGTGAAGTCACTTAATCCATCATTTCTCAGACATGGATGACAGAGCATGTGATTTGGCATAAGTTTTAGGCTAGCTATAAATGAATTGCACAATATTTAAACCTGATTAAGTACATAATAGCCTCAGCAAAGGATTGCTTTTCTCCTTACATTTTATACATATATATACACACACACACACACACACAGAGGCATTTTATCATTAGCTGCATTTTAGTCTTGGTCAAGAGACAACTGCCTACTGCAGAATGACTGAAGTGATACGCTTAAAAAGGAAACTATTCTTGATGTGCTTTGCTGGAAAAGAGAAGTTCCTCTTTGGGGTGATTCTTGTGGGTAGGAGTCACAGACAAGCATCACCGGACAGCTAGAGGGGATGGGGGGCCGAGGGGTTGGGGACTCACACAGCTCTGGCTAGCTGTGGGCATGAGCAGTGGCACGCTGACCTCGTTGCCTGCAGCGGACAGGAGACATTTGAACCAAGGGGCCGGACTGGATTCTGTTTGGGCTGCTTTTCTAGGACTTCGAGAAAAATTTGGCTTATTTAAAGTGCATTTAGAGTCTGAAAAGCATCTCTGAGAAGGAGCTTTCCCTACTCCTGTCCTGCAGCGTCCATCAGCTCCTATTCATGAACCGATCTTTTCCAGAGTCTGCCAGTCACCTTCCCCAGCTGCCACAGCCCAAGAGGTGTTAGTCTGAGCTGAGCTGCCTCTGTTAAGGTGCAAGATCATTATTTAAAGCCCGACCTCCCCTAACTGGGCAGGGATTCGGGGCTGACAGGAGCAGTGATCTCTGCACCAGGAAAATATACAGCTACCTTTCACCGCGCTGTTTAGAAGCGCAAGTGAGCGGGAATCCTTCCCACCAGCCTGGAGGTTTCCTAAAGAGCCTTAAGTTAGAGCATGCCTCAAAAGCTAACAGGGACAAATCTTGGCCTCGCTATTTACATGGTCAGTGAGACTGGTTGTATGTGCTTGCATATGGCAAGATTTGACCCAGAGCCTTACCCAAGAATAGGTCCTCTGAGAAACGCTCTGCCAATTTTATAGCCGCTTTCCAAAATAGAAGCCTTTAAAAAAAAACAGACTCAGGATGCGGAATCTGGAATGGGACAGTTGTATCCCTCAGGGAAAACCTGTCCTCGCTCCCCAACATACGCACACACACAGTGTGCCGGGGCTCCTGCCCACAGTCACGCATGAATACTGGTCTTCCACGTCAAAATGTGAACTACTCATTTACAACACCACACGCTGAGAGAAGTTGTAGATCCTGAGCCAGGGTGTAGTTTAGAAATCTCTTGGCTTCCAGCATATCAACAGCAGGGTTTCTTTTTTAAATGCTCCATCAGCCAGCCACCTGCTAGTTAAAAAGCAAAAGAAAAGAGAGAATTCCCAGGATTGCTTGCCCTTGCGGAGACAGTGGCAAGTGGCTGGACACTATCAACTGAAAGAGAAAACTCACACACATCAGAAACCTGTGGTTCAGTGCTTATTCCAAGAGGGGAGATGGGTTGGTATTTTTATCTTTCCCTTTTGGGGGGGCCTTTTGGCTGATGTAGTTCTAACATACACCTATCACCATAGTAATTAAAAAACCACCACCATACACTATTTCACAGGGAAAAAGAAGACACGTGAACATACACTTACTACCACGCACAACAAGAGCCCTGCAGGTCAGCTCATGGCCTCTTCAAAATGAAAAATAGAAAAGAAGAGCTCAAGACAATAATGGGGCGGGGGGGGGGAAGAAAAAATCCAAAACGATCTCGTTACAAAGAACAGGAAAAGAACCACCGTTATGGTACACTCCGACTTTCTGAAATAGCTGCAGAAACTCGGCTCAGCCGTCCTCCTCCTCCTTTCCCCCCCAGATCTTTTGCCTGAGGACACAGTCCTGCTGCTCACATCTCGTTGGAGTAGGTGTAGTTCGGGGTGGCAGAGTACTGCGTCTCGTGCTGCATCATGGCCCCCTGCGCCGCCCCCATCGCCGCGCTCTGTGCTGCCTGCTGGACATGGGGGTTCTTCCATGCCCCTGTGGTCCACTCCTCCTGGGCTTTGCTGAAGCTCCCCCCGCTCCCCCGGTAAAACTTATGCACCTGTAGCAGGTTGGAAAAGAGAAAATCCAGAGGTGTTGAGTGACTGCAGCTCGTGCTGACCCTCCAGGGTAGTGGCAAGAGCTCCCTGAAGCAACGCAGTACCCCCCCTCCTCCCGTACCATAGTGAGAGCGATGAAGGAGAAGACCGCCATCCCCGTGAACAGGACGGTGGGGATCAGCATCACCACGGCTGACCCCACGTTGGTCCCAAAGAAGGAAATCGCTGCAATCCAGCCGCTGCAAAGGAGATGAAAACAACCAGTCCATTCAGCAGCCTGAGGCTTTCCTGGCTAGCTCTGCACACCGCATCCTGCCAGCATGCCTCCCCTACAACCCTCCCAGCTCCTCAAACCGCCTTTCCCAAGGAGAGAGGCTACTGAAGCACCAAGGATGTTAAAACACCAAGAGGCCACAGCACCAGCTCAACAGTGACTGTCCTTGCACCCAAGAGGAGAGCAGCATCTTCCTTACCAGACGCCCCAGCCAGGGATTCCCACTGCCTGGATAATGCTGATCACCAGCTGGGCCATGAAGGTGAAGAAGAAGGCCATGAAGCTGAAGGAACTGTCTGTCCTGCAAGAGAAGGCTTGGTCACTCCCTACACCTCCATCTCTGCTGCACTGCAAGGGAAGGGAGATGCTCCCATGTCTCAGGCCTTTGCGGGGCAGAAGCAGCTGTTGTTTAGCGAGAGGGTGGTGAGAAGCAGAGCTGCCTGCAGGCAGCACGCACCAGAGCAAAATTACAGGCAAGGGAGAAACTGCGAGAGGCTGAAGGTGGTGAAGGGGCACCTGGGAAAGCCACAGGGCACCAGACCCTCCCCACAGCTCGGCCAGCTCTGCGCATCAGGCAAGAGGGCATCCGTGTTCAGACACGGCTCTCGGCTCACACTGCCCCACCATCAGACCCAACCTTCCCACACGGGGAAGAAATACACCCCCTGTTTTGGGGATTTGGGGATGCTGCACTGGGGATTGACCTCAGCAGCACAGATAATCAATATAAGCACCTCGAGGACTCATGGAAATATATGAAAGAAGCCTCAAGGATGGACAGGAGGGGAGGGAATGTTGGCACCCCAACTGCATCCTCACCGCTCCCCCTGATGCTGCGCAGAGGCACATGTATGGTGTCTTTATATCGCATGGTTGGGGTTTTGGCCCTCAGGAAATCCCAAACACCCTTGCTTTGAAGGTTAGAAAGTAAAGCTAAAGGGCTGGACAGAAAGAGCAGAAATTCCCCCAAATATTCAGGCAATGCCCCAAGCTAAGCACTAACTGTTTAGGAAGGAAAACAAAAAAAAAAGACCATGAGAAGCCGGGCTCAGGTGTGACCACTTACTTGAAAGCTTTGTAAATAGGTCTAAACCAGCAGACATAGGAGCAGGGTGTAAAGAGAATGAGCCAGAGAATTGCCAGTCCAAAATTAACAGCTCCACCGCCTCCAATCAGCCATGCGAGGCAGCCAACGAGATTCACCGCCAAGGTGATGCTGTTCACTGCAAACACACACACACACACACACAGAGGAAGCACAGTAGCGTGTATGCAAGGACGTCAGTGTGATACGAGAGACCCCGACCCCAGGGATGCCCATGCAGGGCTGACCTCCAGTGGGTCTGGCCAGCAATGTGTTACTCTAGCTGGATTTCCCTTAACTTAAATTAAGCTCACTGAGTTCGGGAAGCATCCCCAGGCTGGCTCAGCCAAAGGGGGTCTAACCTCAGCTGAGGAGCAGGAGGTAAAAAAAATATATATTGCTTGGAGTTGTAATGTCTTAAGCAGGTCCGGGACTCATGGGGCTCTGAGAATGGGGAAAAGCTGTATCCTCCTGCTGCCGGCGAGCCGGGGCATGCTTACACCAACAGAAGGAAACCGGAGGAATCGAAGCGAAGCTTTTTCGCTTGCCTCCAGCTACCGTTTCGCTGAAGGAGTTGTGCAAGAGTTCCCTGAGCATTATAACACCCCCTGAACTGAGCGCTGAAGTCCTGAACTCCCGGCCCCCACCTCGCCAGTTCAGGGGGGTGGCGTGTTTGCTTCTCCCACCCCTGCTTGGGGTTAAACGATACAAGGGCTATTACTATGAAGCCCAGCTTAGCAGACACAGGACAAAGCAGAGAAGGCTCATCTGCATTCTGACGCCTCCGATTTTTGAGAATGATTCATTATTCCGACAAGAATTAAAACCCTCCCACCACCGCCTGCAAGAGAGCTGCAGTTGGCAATAAAGGGAGCTCAGTTGGCTGGGCTAACCGGGCGCTCACTGCTCCCTAAAGCCCCCAAGGACACCAAGGGGACCTTTCAGCCTCTCTGTACTTGCATCTGGCTGGGTGTTTGCAGGGCAGCTGGGGAGAAAATGATTGAGAGAGGAGCTCCAGAGACAGAAACCAACAGACAGGCGACTGGCTCAGAGAGCTGGTGCTTGTGCTGTGGGAGAAGCTGGAGCAAGAACTAAGCTCTATTAAATTACGCAGAGCAAGAACAGCCAGATTAAGATGAGGAGGGGATTTAACACCCCCAAGACAGCTTCTCCAGGGAAGCACAACTTTTTTTTCCTCCCTCTTCACAGAAAAGCTACGCTAACCTTCCTGACATGATGGGGGAAGTTACCCCAGGGTCACCTTCCCAATGGGGTGCGGTCCCCAAAAACCAAAGCAAGGCACCGCCCCAGGGGTGCCAGCCTCGCGCTGTGCTGAAAGCAGAAATGCCCGACCTCTCTGGTGCCAGCTCAGCTCATAACCTGCCTCCAAAGCACAAGGCACTCCCTGAGCACTGATATGCTTCCAAAGTTCAGGGAAAACCCCTGATTAAGGAACTAAGTTCTGCTAAATAAATATAACATGATGGTGCCAGCTTGCCCCAGGCTGCACACAGCACTTAGCATCATCTTCAGTAATGTTTCCACATATGTCAGGGAGCTACCTGTCCCTCTGGCTCTTCTTCCCACCCAGGGTTGGTAAGGAAGAGAGACCCAGGCTAGTTTTAAGAGTCAGAAGACGGTGACAGCTCTGTTAGCACAGCACAGCACACAGAGGCATGCAAGAGGAACAGACAAGACCTGGCTTTGAGGGAAGCCCTGAGCTCCCCTGTTTCAGGGAGCAGGCACCCTAGCGCTCCGGTCCAAGCGGCATCTCAGCCTCGGGCCGCTACCGAAGGGCTCATGAGGAGCTTGGTGGCAGAGAAAGCCCTTCCCCAGCCCGGCTGCCAAAGAAACCCAGCAGAGTCCTGGCAGCTCTCTGGCAGGGTGAGGCCAGCAGCCAAGCGAGATGAAGAGGGGAGTAAATCCTTCGGCAGGAGGATGCACCAGTGCTGAGCCATCTCCTCCTTGCAGTGGGCTCCAGCGGGACGTCAAGGTCACCACCGATGGCCCTCAGATGCCGAGCCAGCTCCACATCCCCATCCTGGAGGCTGGAAGGGCTGAAACCCATGGGATGCTGCAGCCCCCATCCCATCTCCAACGGGTTTTAACAGAAGACACCAAGGCCTGGAGGGGCAGAAGGACTTCCCCTGATCTTGCTCTGCTCTTTCAACTGGTGCCTTCCAGAGGAGCAGCCTTCAGAGAGGCAAACACAAACCCACCAGAGCCCTTCCCTGCCCAGCGACTCACACATCCAGAGGTAGTAAAGCCGCTTGGCCATGGTACGGTGCTGCGGCGGGATCTCGGCGTCGAAGTCCTGGTAGAAACATGGCTTCAAGGGGATGAACCTCGGCAGGGGAGGGAAGTTGTTCACTTTTTCTGCAATAAAAAGTTTCACCAACATTGGGCACTGCATGGAGCTGAATGTAAATTAAGAGTCTTCCTAATTAGTCTCGTTCAGCCCCAAGAATTGATGAGTTTCACATAGGAATTAAGGATTTCCCCTTGTAACCACCAACCACCCACCCACAAGCATCAAGACAAATTTAGCCCTCACTGGCCACGTGGATCCTGCAAGCGTGGACACCCACAACCCCACTGGCGACTAATGAGGTGACATTATGGCCAGTAAAGCCCCAGATGGGCTTCAGAGGCAAGGGGCAGCCCCACCAGAGACACACCCCACTACTCCCACCCCACCCCACCCCTGTACCTGCCATGCCGGCACACACTCAGCCTCTCCGTTACACAGGAAAAGTAGGAACAAAACCTGGGAGCTTTACCAAAGCTGGAGGAGAACGAGAGAAAAAAGTGATGTGAAGTGGTTGGGTACCTCCCCGAAGAGCCTTCACCTTTCCACTGCTCCAAAATAGCTCAAGGACAGCGCTGTAACAGGGCAGTTTGCTTTGTTTATGCAGACACTTTCCTCTACAGCATTCACACATCCAGGCTTACTGCCGGCACCTGGCTGGCAGCAGAATAAATCCCAGCTCCTACGGCCCAAGGCTTATGCACCAGTTAAGGCGGAAGATTAAGAGAAGATCCAGCGATGCGGGGCAGGGCGCAGGCTTAACCTCCCACTCCTGACTGACCTACATCCAGCCCTGGGAGAGGGGCCAGGCTGGATGGGAGGGATGCAGCCTCACCAGAGGCAGCTGTGGGCAGTTTGAAATCCTCAAGTTCATTACCTGGCCCAAAACCTTTTTTTTTTTTTAATTTTTCTTTTTGCAAAGAGTTCCAGCACAGGGAACTACCTGGCTGCCTCCTGACAGCATCACAGCTCCCAATTCTGCAAGCCGAAGCCAGAAACCAGGACAAAAGGGAGCAGGGAAATCAGCTGAAAATATCAGCTGGAAAAAAAAATAAATCAGTGGTGATTGTCACTAATGAGTCACTTGAGTGCTGGCTTAACGATTACTCATGTCGTTTAGCACCTTGTGTGGTATCTTACAGGTGGGAGAGGGGGGAGCTCAGCATCCCAGGACAGTCCCAGACCATGCCATGCTCAGCCCTGTCGCAGCAGCGAGAATTAAGCAAAATTTAAGCAAAAACTAAGAGCTGAGGTTTTAAATACAAGCGTGAAGACAGCCATTCTGCATACCCCCACCTGCCTGCACGGCTCTGCCGGACGCTGTCTGCAGGTTTTGCCCTCTCCCAGGCTATCAGGCAGAGGAATGGCAGCAGCGAACACATTTCTCATGATGTAGGGTCCCAGCGGTCAGCACTTTGGACTCTCCGAAGGATTTGGGGATCTCTGCCAGGGCAGCCCCCCCTACAACCATCACCCAGCACCAAAGACACCAGCCAGGCAAAGCAAACCCCCACGGCTCGCTGGCATGTCGTGGTGACTCCCGACATCTGACAGCCCACGGACGACTCCATCCCCCCGGCGCTATAAATACAAGCTGCCTGCCTGCGCAGCTGACGTTTCCCCAGGCAGCGGTTCGGCGACGCGGCCCCCACGCACATGTGCCGGGAGCAGGGACAGGCGGCCGGGCGTGCCCCCCAACTCAACACCTGCCCTGGTGCTGCAAGAGCTTTGCAAAACTAGGGGGCTTTTGCAAAATTCGGGGAGCTTTTGCAAGATTGGGGGAAGGCTGCAAACTGGGGGGGCTTTTGCAAGATTGGGGGAAGGCTGCAAACTGGGGGGGCTTTTGCAAGATTGGG